>MU614498.1:118691-173959 GCA_025201725.1 Chytriomyces sp. MP71 | reverse complement strand
AGCTATTAGGTCAGGGCTTGACTCTATACTGGAATACTCATCACGTGTTTCCTTCAAAGGAGCGGGCTGATCTCTCAGCTTGTTTCGAGTTTGGAACTCGCAACGGGAAGAGGGGCGAGGAAATCTCTTTCGGTAGAGTCACCATGGAAACACACCTTAGAGCCATTTGCGGCGACCCTTCTCAGCACGTCAAACTGTGGCTTTGCTGGTGCGTCAGTTGTGTCGCCCATGATGGCGTCAAGAATCTCTTGCTCGTCCGTTTGGTCAATGTTGGTTGTGGTCTCGAGGGTCGAGGGACATGGTGCGCTGGAAAAGAAAATTCAATGGAACCTGTTGAAATCGAGTTTCCAAGGCTGGCTCGGGCCATTTCTCGCCGTTGAAGCCAGGGCAACCCAGGCGCAGCTGTCGGCGCCAGCCGAGCAAACGGCGGTTGAGACGAGGACGGGTCGCTGCAAACAGGTGGCTCGGTCCCAACCGCCAACACTTCGGCAGAATATTCCCCAACGCGTCGCAATCCGAAAAAGCAATCTTCAATGTGGGAAGCATAGTGATTACATTGAAGGGTTCGTCAGTTGGACTAACTTGTTTATGAACACAGATGTGCGCTGAAATTTGATGGGACGCACGAAAGGTCGCGCGCTGGATTCCACCGAATTCCTCTTTTGGGGCAGAATACACTTGATGTTTGCATTCTGAGCAACTGTGTGTGGACGGGATCGCAGTTTTCATCAACACTGCCGTTTCTTCAAGCCAAAATGGAGTTTTTTCTAACCGATTCCGATCCTTATGTCGCGGTTGTTGATGTGGACTGCGCAATCAGTATTGCTTGATTCATCTCCAGAAGCATATTTTGTGGATTGAGACTGCCGATGACAAGTGGGGAAAGTATGTGAGCAAGAAGTTCAGCTAGCTGTAAAATGAATGTCAGCATATTTCATCTGTTTTCCAATGTTTATATTGAAAGTGAATTCAAAGTTTTGAATGCTTCAGTTGATTTTTCAAAACACCCTTCAGCACTTTCCCAGCCGCATTCTTTGGGAGCTCCTTGTCATCCCAAACTGAAATTTCCACAGGGCATTTGTAGAGTGCCAATTGACTTTGGCAGAATGCAATTAAACTTTTTGAAGAAAAGTTACTCTGATTTGGCTGAAGGATGACAACAGCACACACAGTCTCCCCTAGAGTTGCATCTGGAATTCCAATGACAGCACATTCACTGATTCCAGAAAACTTGCATATCACATTTTCTACTTCAACTGCATACACATTTTCACCCCCCCGAATTATCATGTCCTTAGACCTGTCCAGAATATACAAACATCCATCCTCATCCAGTCTACCAATGTCCCCACTCAAGAACCAACCATCTTTGCTCAAAGTCCTGCTTGTAGCCTCCATTTGCCTCCAATATCCCTTGAAGACATTTGGGCCTCTTATTGCAATTTCCCCAACATCCCCAATGTTTTGAACTGCCCTCACAAAATCTTGAGCAAAACTTGTGGGTTCACCTGATTGATTTCTTTGTAAAATGGCCACCTCAACAGTTGCTGTTGGAGGACCAACACTGGATGGCTTATTCAATAACAAAGGCTTAGCTATGCGGCAGCATACACTTGTTGTTTCAGTGAGGCCATAACCATTTGTCAGGTTTGCTCTTGAAACTGTGGTCACTTTTTGGAGCATTTCTGTTGAGGCTGGTGCTGCTCCAGTGCTAAGACCATCCAGAGAGGATATATCATAATTGAGAAATTCAGGATGATTCAAAATCTGGTTGTACATTGTTGGAACCCCTGTCATCAAATTAATACTGTGTTCTTGGATGAGTTTGAGTGCCTGCAATGAATTCCATTTTGGCAAAAAGATACTCTTAACCCCAGAGCTGGTAAACAGCAAAGTGGATAGTAGCCCCATAGTATGAAAAAGGGGAGCAACATGCAGAGCAGTGCGTTGATGAAAAGTCTTAGTCTGTTTGAAATCTGTAGAAGAAACACAGGCAAGACCAAGTAGTTTTTGGTAAAATTTCTTGGTAAAAATGGACTGGTGCATAGCTTGTGTATAATTTCTGTGAGTGCAAAGGACACCTTTTGGTTTTCCTGTTGTCCCACTTGTGTAAAGAATTGTGGCATCATCTCCTCCATTGACGTCAACTTCTGGTAGAGTCTCGCGTCCAGATCCAGCTTTACACAGGCTTGAAAAGGATACAACAGCCACATTGGAACTTGTTAGATACTTTTGATTGAAACCTGCAACCCACTCGTCATCAGCAGTTGCAATCCATGTGATATTCTTGCTCTTGGTAATGAATGAAGCAAGACTTGTCGCGCGTTCAGCATCAACTACTACGACGCGAGGATCGGAATCGGTCAGACAGAACGCCATTTCCTTTGGATGAAGGGTAGAATTGATGGCGACTGCGATCCCGCCCACACAGACAGTCGCCCAGAATGCAAACATCCACTATTTGGAGAAAAAAATGAGGACAGTGGAATCTGTGAGCGCGGTTGTTCGTGTGCCTCACCTCTGGACAATTTCGCAAGCATATGGCAACGCGATCGCCTTTGGCCACTTTTGCAATCAAAGATAGAGCGTGCGCAAATCGAATAACAGCCGCTTCTTGCTCAGAGAAGGTGGTTGGCTTTCCATTGAGGATGTATGCGATCCTTTGACCGTACTTCATTGAAGCCACTTGGAAACTGTGACGGAGGGTGGACGCCGCAGCGGCAAATATCCGCTCCTTGCGTATTCCATCCGCGGCAGTTACTGTCACAACTCGTAACTGAGGGTCGCTGATAACAAGAGAGTCCCGAAGCTCACTGAGTCGCATTTTCGTTTTGAACACACAGATCGGCTGCGACGCTGCCACGATCATTGTAATCTCACAAGCTCCCTTGTCTCCCAAAGAAAGCGCAATTTCCGCTACAGGAACCCATCAAATGCATGTTTTCGAAGCCTTCAGTTGCGCATTGGTTGCACTCAATAAAGTAGAATTTGAAGACTTCGGCAAGTTACGTTAATAGCTTTGTCGATCGGTACCGTGGACGACTTCGAAAGTCCCTCAAGCATTCATTCCTTTAAATTCAAAATTATGAACAATGTCTTACGCCTTGCATAGTCCGCTTTTATCAATACGATGGCCTCGTCTCTAAAGCGACATGGAATTAACTCGTGAACCACCGTGACCATCCTGCTTCATCAGGCGACCAAATCCCAATCGCCAGGCCTGTGACAAGATCTTCCTACGGACCATTATCACAGGACACTGTGCCAGCATTCACCCTGACGCAAACTACTGTCAACAACAGGTTTGGCGTTGACGGGAAAAAGTTACAAATGACAACGCAACAATGTGCACGCGAATACGCCAAGGATCCTTCATGCGACGGCCTTTTCTTTTCTTTCAAGTTGTCATTCCCAGAAGAAGAATTTTCTCTGGTGCTGGAATTAAATAATTAAAGAAAATCTTCCTGTTATTTTCCCACCAAACTGAGGCATCTGCTTCAATTCATCAGCTGTATTTGAGTGCTGAAGTGCTCGTCACCACTCGCGCCGAGTTCGACCGAAGCGCACACGGATTGAAAAATCGCGTCGCACAATGAGTTCAACCGTTCCTTAAAGATTCACAAACAATTTATTCTTTTAGGAGAAGACGAAGAAGCAAGCTTCTCAGCAGACTGAAGAATCGCAGACTTTAACTTGCTCGTGGCGTGGAGATTCCTCAAGGAAAAGAATGCGAGCGCGTTCTCCGATTGATCACTTTCTCTTGACGACCTGTCTATGTTTGATTCGCTGCGCGTGGCAGCAGACTTCCGTTGTGCCATGGATGCGGCAATAAGAGACAGTGCGACCTTGGTTGCCTCATACGTTGAGACTCCTCGCCTTTGACTTTTTTCGATGGCCATGTGTACCTACAGCTAAGATTACTGGCGCAGTGGGATATTAAAGGCCGCCCCCGTTTTCTTCTAAAATCTTTCTTTTCAGTTTCCAGATGTGGTGTGCCCTTGGGACGGTTGGAAACCCCCCTTCTTCGTCTCATATCAAGCGACAAGCTGACATCTTCTAGGTAAATTGCTTCCACGCTCCCAGAATTTGGGGTTGACAACCCAATGCTTATCCGGACGGAGTCAGGGAGGAAAAAGGAAGGCACCCACCTTCGAAGAGTCCAACGCTCCTTTCGACATTGATGAGATAGTGTAAGACTTTGGGTTAGGCGCCGCGACCGAGATCAGCTCGGTCGAAGATGATGTGAATCTGCCACTATTGACGTTTCGATTCTCCGTGCTCGCGCTCATCCTGTTACTCTTTTTCTCGGCCAGGTATTCTATTTTAGGCTTAGACCTTGGCCGCTTCAACACTGTTTCATTAGCTACCATCGTATGTGAGTCTGAATCTGATCATATGTAAGGTTGTCTTCGCAGTTTGGAGGTATTTTCATGTTGAATCCCCGGTCCATTCAACGTTCTCATTGCGACGACAGCGTCGACTGCGTCGTCTAGTCTTTTTGCCATGAGCCTGATTGCATCTGAAGCCTTTACTTCGATGGGATTTGGGGCTCATGTGGGATTTGGGGCTCATAATTTGGGAACTCGGAAAAAGTTCGAGACAGGGCGGAGTGGTTCAAGGTCAATCAATACTGACACGCGATTGTGTACATTGGTGATCGATCTGTGCAGTTTCCAAATTTTGATATCGTGTCTGTCCGTCATAAAGCGCTCAGGTGGGCTTCATTTTCAGCTTTCTTAAAACTGGGTTTTTTATTTGACAGCCATTCGAGCTGAGACATGGTTCCATGATGACGCTTGGCTACTTGCTAGCCGTTTCGTAACGGACATTCCACCGATTGGGAAAAGTACCTCAGCAGTGGCAAGGCCGATAAAGTCTTTGCTTTGCTGAAAGGTCTTAATTGAACATCTTTGCACTTCAAGGTTCTTGTCTCCTTTCAGAATTGCACGATGTGGAGACTTGCCCGTGGCACTTTCGAAACGTTTGACGCATATACCCCACCCAAAAAATCATCTCGACGCTGCGGTGTTGCGCAGGGACGCGAACAACCATTTAGAGAAGTTGATTGAGTATGACAAGGCTAAAACTGGGACTAATAGGACGAACTCGAGGTATATAAATTTAAATATCTTATTCATATATATTTATTATACATTGGGCAGTCCTTATTCTAATTTTGTCAGGTCAATCCAAAAAAAAGTCTGTGTTTGTTTGTGTGTCGCAATGTTGGACGGAAAGGTTCGATTAGCTGTTTGTTCGGCCTTTTCTTCTGACGTCCATGCCATATTCCCTCAAAGTTATAAAGCAAGTTCAAAATCAAATGTTTGGCTCAGCTCTTATCTTGATAAGTTTTCATTTACTATTTGCGAACTCCAGACACGGAACCGTTAGGACCGTCATTCTTTTCGGCCTCAATGAAGCCATCAGCAACGAAATGGCTCCGTTTCTTGTGGAGCCATGAAGGAAATTCGAAATGCGCTTTCGGGTATGAGTCTGGACCGAAACCTTCTTCTATTTACATTCCTGTATTAAATTAATGCCTGTATGTTTTTCGCTCGCAGATATTAATAACCTTTTTTTCCGTTTTAAGATTCATCGAAGCATGAGCTACTCTTCTTCTTACGGCGGCGGCGGCAGCTACTCCTCGTCTTCCAACCTGTATTCCTCTTCTGGCACGGCTGGTGGAGGGTCCTCGTACCCGGCATACGGAGCCTCGTCCAGCGGGCGCGACAACGGACGAGACGGAGACCGTGACCGCGACTCGCGCGACCGGAGCGACCGTTACGGAGCTGGCGCATACTCCTCGTATGGAGGCAGTGGGTCTTCTTCTTCGTACGGCGGTGGCGGTGGAGGTGGCGGAGGTGGTGGTTACGGAGGCGGAAGCGGCTATGGTGGGGCATCTTCATTCGGCGGCGGCGGCGGTGGAGGCTTTGGCGGCGACCGGATGGGCGCGCTTGGAGCCGGCCTCAAGCGCATTGATTGGGCGTCCATGACCCTACCGCGCTTTGAGAAAAACTTCTATAACGAGCACCCGGACGTGACGGCTCGCTCTGATGCCGAGATTGCAGCGTTCCGTGCTGAGCACCAGATGACACTCGTCGGGCCAAATATCCCTAAGCCTGTCACTTCCTTCAACGAGATCCCTTTCCCTCCTTACGTGCTCAAGGAGGTACTTGCAGCAGGCTTCAACGCTCCCACTTCTATCCAGTGTCAAGGTTGGCCGATGGCTCTTTCGGGACGTGATATGGTGTGTTTCCTTGCCTTTGCACAGTTGTTGTTTGGCTGCATCGTCGCTGAGCTATCGGGCAACTCCAACAGGTTGGCGTCGCCGAGACCGGCTCCGGAAAGACTCTTGCATACACGCTTCCCGCCATTATTCATATCAACGCACAACCGTTGCTGGCTCGTGGAGACGGGCCGATTGTTCTCATCTTGGCTCCCACCCGTGAGCTTGCCCTTCAAATTCAGCAGGAATGCAACAAATTTGGAAGCAGCAGCAAAATTAAAAACTGCTGTTTGTACGGCGGTGTGCCAAAGGGCCCGCAAGCTCGTGAATTGGAGCGAGGTGTCGAGATCTGTATTGCAACTCCCGGTCGTTTGATTGATATGCTGGAGAGCGGAAAGACCAATTTGAGACGTGTGACTTACCTGGTCATGGATGAGGCTGACCGCATGGTAATTTCCTCACTCGTCATTGTTTGGCATCTCCTCATCCATGTCAAATTTGACAGTTGGATATGGGTTTTGAGCCCCAGATTCGCAAAATCGTGGACCAGATCCGCCCCGACAGACAGACGCTCATGTGGAGTGCAACGTGGCCCCGTGAAGTTCAGTCTCTCGCTCGGGACTACATGCAAGATTACATTCAAGTCAACGTTGGATCTCTATCTCTTTCAGCCTCTCACAATGTCACTCAGAAGATAGAGATTATTAGCACTTTTGATAAGCGCAACAGGTTGGTTTTTGCGTTAGCATTTCCTATTCACTCTGCTATACTGAAGCATGCCCCACAGACTGATCCAGCTGCTTGACAAAATTGCCGATGAGGACCGCACTGCGAAGACTATTATCTTCACAGGTACCAAGCGCATGGCGGACGAATGCACACGCTTACTTCGTCAGGATGGCTTCCCCGCCCTTGCTATTCACGGAGACAAGAAACAGCAGGAGCGTGACTGGGTTATGAACGAATTCAAGTCTGGATCCGCTCCAATCTTGATTGCAACGGACGTGGCTGCACGTGGATTGGGTGAGTGTGTTTAGTGTTTACTATGTTTTGCGCCTTTCCCGATAGGTTCACATTGGTGCCGAGGATATGCCTGCATGAGCCTGGCTTTGTTTGACAAGTGAAGCAGTTTTTGGGGAGCAGTGCGTGGATATCGAAATGCGAATTGAAGGTTTTGCAGGGTGGAGCGCTCTGGAGGCTGAACAGCATTCATGTCTCATCCTCACTCATGGGACTCGAGTTTTCCCGTCGAACACTCAGACTCCTTTGCAAAGGCTATTGGTGGCAGTTAGGACTACAATGGGAGCCGATTGGAGTGTGGGAGCCTGTCTCGCGAATACCCTCCTGGACAGACATGCTCCCTGCTACTGCAGATCACCACTTCTAAGGTGAGCTGCAGTTGAAGCAACAGCTGTCCCGTACGGCACTCCCCCGCTCTTTTTGGCAACCATTGCAGCCACAGCTGCTTTGCCTTTACCGTGCAATGAACCCGCCCTGCAAAGCAATTCATATGCCTCCGACATTTTTCAACGCCTGTCAAATGTACCCCACTCTCGCTGTTTCCTTGCTGCTTTGTTTGTCAAACTTGTTTCAATTGGCTCAGCTGCGATCTTCTCCGCTGTGTGAACCTTCCATCTTCTGGCTGCTTTATTTCTTAAGGAAAGCTAAATTCATTTCTTTCCTTGCGGTGGTCCATCAGATGTTAAGGACATTAGGGTGCGTCAACCTTTGTTATTGGGGGTGGGGTTACTCCTTATCCTGCCTCTCACAACAGTATGTCATCAACTTTGACTTCCCGAACAATATTGAGGATTACGTGCACCGGATTGGTCGCACGGGTCGTGCCAAGACGACGGGAACTGCGTACACTTTCTTCACTACAGAGAACTTCAAGCAGGCCAAGGACCTTCTTGGAATTTTGGAAGAGGCCAAGCAGGAGATACCTCCGCAGTTACGTGAGATGTCCTATGCTGGTGGCAGTGGTGGTGGCAGTTCCAGATACGGTGGTGGCCGCGGAGGTGGCGGAGGTGGCCGCGGTGGGAGTGGAGGTTACGGTGGCGGTCAAAGATACAACCCATATGGCCGTTGAACTCAGTTACTTTAGGACCTTCCATTTTCCTTCCTCTTGTCTTCTTGGTTGCTCTCCTATCGCCCAACGGCAGCCCGCATCTATTTTGAATGAAAGAAGCAAGCAAGCTTTGAAACTTGCTACAACGTATCATGAGACCAACGTTCATTTCGCCGAGAATCATCACATCAAAAGAGAAAGAAATTCAAAGGGTATAAAGAATATGAGACCTGAGGTTGGAAATAATTAGGAAGGTGAGTGCAGCAAAAGGTCCAGCAAAACTGACTCCATCAGCGGTCAAAGAAGTCATCACTCGCGCGGAGGGGCTGAGCCGTAGTATTTGACGTACTCGTCAGGATGCTGGATATATGTCAAAAGTTGGAGCAGCAGATGAATGACTCACCTGTTGAAAATAAACAGCCCATTCTTGGGAGTAATCCGGCCTTTTGCCACTGGGCTGGAGCTGCTGAGGATATGATTGCTCCGGCTTCAAATTTGGAAGTACGGGCGACAGAACTGGAGACAAAACAGGAGGATACACTGGCTCTTGAGGATATGCGTACTGCTGTGGTTGAAAATATGTAGGTCCCATGAAGGGGAAGGACTGAACAGGCGAAACTACAACAGCAGGGGCGCTAACACTGCGGCTCTGAAGAAAAACAGGGGGTGCGGCCGGAGCAGCATTGGTGCTCATGTTCAACGGCTGAATACCAGTTAAGGAAAGTTGAGGCTCTGGAGTGGGAATGGTGACAGTAGCACGGCTTTCACGTCTTGAAATGAGGCGAGCACCGGTGCCGAGGTGACTGTTACTACGAGCGCGGTTGTTGTTTTCAGCGCTGACACTGTTTCTGTTGCTGTTGACAAATTGGGCATTGACATGGTAGTCCGCGTCCTCCTTCTGCTGGGTTGCTAGGCGCGCTCGCAACCACACCACAAAAATCGTCACAATGAGACCCATGACTCCTGCCGCAACACCTCCGATTAATGGACCAATATTTGTCGAAGAGGCGCTGTTATCTACAGGCTCAAGTTAGCTCAGCAGACAAATGCTGATATGAACTTACTGTTGCTATTTGATCCAGATGTGGTGACTATCGAAGCAAGAGTAGATGATGCGTTTGCAGGTAATACGCTACTCATAATGCTGGCTTGTGACATAGTTGACGTCGGACCAAATGAAAGTGGGGATGACGCTCCTCGACCAAAAGATACAGGGCACTGAACCACAGACCACGAGGCATCCCGAACAACGCCAACCTGCTTTGCGCGGTCCACACTTCCACCCAGTAAATCCGCCATTCCCTGAACGGAAATGGCGATGCTGCCGTGATCGGGTGCACTTGAGCAGGAGCAGCTATCGATTATCTCAACCACTGTGGATCCGAGACAGGTCTGCTTGCGCGAATTCAATAACGGATCAGTTAGTAAATCAAACGACTGCGGCGGTGTCTCAGATGCAAGCGAACCGGACATGTTATTTGCGCGCAGAGGCCGCAAACTGACTGCAAAAAGACGCCCTGTTCCACTGCCGCGAAGTAATCGCTATTTTTTTCAAGTGAGAAAGAGTTCGCTTGTGTTGAGCAAAGTCACCTGTTAGTGGGCAGCATGCCGCATGCACCCGTTCCGCTCCCGATGAGTGGCGATGGATCTTGAGGCGTGCCAGTGCCATAATAGGTGACAGTCTCTCCGCGGAAGGTGCGACCGATGGTCAGACTCATTGGAAGTGTGCTTGGTTGAAGAGATTTTTTCGGCTCTATCCTTCCTCCCTTTTCCGCTTCATTAACAGCGTACAATGCGCACTGTTCTACAAATTCTGTCAATGACGCATGAAATTCTCGCGCACATTCATGAACGTGGGAGAAAGTGTGTGGAGTCCAGGATTTGCTAACGCCTAAATTTGCGTCCTGCAAGTTTCGAATATATTGACACCACACGGGATCGTTCTTGACGAGTTCTGATACGCTCGAATGGGTTGGTGTCCTTCTCGCAGGGAGGCCCTATGGGCTCAATCATGTCGGGCTCTGGATGAAATGTTGCTTTTTCGCACTGATTGCTCGGCTTGGTTCATCTTTTGACGGAAAGGAGGGATCCTTGTTGTCCGGATTCAGCGATGGCGGACGCGTTTTGTTGGCGACCGAGCGATAGTGCAGATACAAGGATAAGATTCATGAGTTTCTGAAGGATTCTCTGGATCCGGCAATGTGTACGCGCTTGGCTGGGCAGTTTGAAATCCAGTGGGCGGACTGTTGTGGCTTCCAGAAATTGCGTGATGCCGACGCTTGTCGTGCGGACCACGTCCCTGCGCGTGGTGACGACGATAACCACCGTGCGACAAGGCGACCAATTTGTCGTGGCGAAACACGTTGCGGCAACGAAGAGCGTCGCGCATTCGCGTCCCGATCTTTGCTCAGCCACGGCGCAAGTCTTGGCCCCACTAAAGCAAAGCCCGGCGCACCGTGCGCCATACCAGCAACTATCGGTGAATGTTGGGGTTGATTCGGTCGAGATACCGACGCCGGCACTGTTTGGTGACGAGAAAGTGGTTCGAAACGATGGTGGTCTCGCGCCGGATCTCACGCTCCCGGCCCCGCCAAGATCGCCATTCCTTTCAAGCGATTCATTTCAATTCGTCTTTAGTTCGCCTGTCATCGTTCCGGCCGAGATGCTTGTTCCACAGATCACATACATTGCGGATAAAAGTGTCAAGACGCTCGCTTCCCTTCCGCTGCTAGTAACTGAAAGGATCCTTCTGTATATGAAGCCAGGTACATATGCTTTTGTAGAATTCTAAATTTCCCATTCACGTGCGAATCCACTGTAGCTGATGTGAACAGAGGCAAGCTTCTTCGTTTCGCCTTAAAGCTTCCCTTCAATTTCCGCTTCTGGCTCCTGCACGATTTAGTCTTCGCACGAAAATGGATGGAGGCAGACTTCTTTTCCTTAAGCTACAGATTTTCCTTTACTTCCTCCTACCAGTTGGTCAACAAGGACAGCTGGCAAGACTGGCAACAACTTCCATCGACGTTCAAAACAGCCATATTTATTCATCATGCAGACTCTAATTCGTGGACTTTAAATACGGATCATCCAGAGCTCTGGGTTGCGCTAACCTCTGAAAAGGAAGGCGACAGTATCTACCTTCATGCTTTCCTCCTTGCCTGCAAGCTTGGCAATCATTTTGTTCTCAGGGACATTTTGTGCGATGAATATCGCGTGCCTATGTTCTATATTCAACAAGGGGCCTCCTTGGCCCTGAAGGAGGGACTACTTGATTGTATTCAAATACTGCTACAGTACCAACTTGAATTTCACGGGATCGATACAGACTTACTTACACTCATTGATAGTATTCTGGACATCGTGTGTATCTCTGATGATATTCGCACAATGCTTCTTCTCGTGTCCCAGTTCACAGGTCTGTCGCCTTCGAAACATTTCCAGTTATCTAAAACGTTCACAGATGTCCTGACATCAATTATTCCCGATTCTCTTCGAAGGCACATGATTTCAGCCGCAGTGCATGGCTCCGCGCTTGTTCTTGAAATTCTCATCAACCTGAAGTGCATTCCAGTTCCTTCTGAAGCACTTCTTCAAGCCGCAAAACACGATCAAGCGGAAATTATTGAACTTTTGGTTCATGCGGGTATGTCCCCCTCAACCAACAATGACGAGGCGGTGCGCGCTGCTTCAAAGTGTGGTAGCGTACACGCCCTCCAAACCCTCCTGAAGTATCCGTCAGTGCAACCTGATATGGTGGATTCGGAGGCCATCAAATTGGCAGCATTATTTGGCCATATCGCTTGCGTGGAAGCGTTGCTCATAGATGCCCGCGTCTCGGAAGATACCAAAAAGCAGGCTGCTTTGCATCTTGTTTTGGCCAACGCTTTGCCAGCCCGAGGTTCTGCATCGTGGTCTTCCCTTCCCGATCTGGATGAGCTGTTTGTTAACAGCGTCTCGTTGCGAATGTTGAGAATGATACCCAAAGAAGAATTGCCCACTGCGATTGAGCCCGCTTTGAAAGATAGACGTTTCGTTCGCAGGTGTATCGCTGCTTCTGCTGCTCTAGGACTGGAGGCAGTCCTGGAAGTTCTCTTACTTAGTTCTAAACTCAACGCGTCGGACCAAGATAATTATGCCTTACTCATCAGCATCAAGTATGCTCACCCCACAATAACCAGCCTTCTCCTTGCGCAACCAAACGTGGACCCTTCAATTTCAAGCCAAGCTCCGCTTCTTTTGGCGACATCTATGAACAGGCCTATGCAGCTGAATCTACTTTTGTCTTGCGCTTCTGTGGATCCTACGTTCACAGAATCGTGGGTGTTGCGCGAATCTTGCAAGAATGGCTTCATTCATTGTGTCGAGTTGCTCCTTCAAGACGGCCGGTGCAACGCTTCCGAGTGCGATAATCAAAGCTTGGTAGACGCCGTGATGAATGGCCACGCAAACGTCCTCCATCTGCTGCTTGCCAGCAGGCAACCCATCAATCCAAACGGCCAGGGCGGTAAGGCCATGAAAGAAGCCGCGAGCCGAGGATTCACGGACATTGTTCGACTCCTTTTGGAACACGGGGTCGCTGATCCCTGCGTGAACGACCACTTGCCTCTCATCGTCGCAGCCACAAAAGGATACACGCAGATCGTCCAGCTGCTCCTGTCTGACTCTCGTGTCGATCCTACGGCGCGGAATCATGCCGCGTTGCTTGAAAGTGTACGTACCCCCGCCTTGGTGCAGGTTTTTGCCGGCGACCCACGGGTGGATCTTTCGTTCAAGTTTGACGCGGCGTTGCGGACTGCAGCGCGGCTTGGTGTTGCCGAGAGTGTCCGGATTCTGCTGAGGGATTCGCGGGTGGATCCGGCTGGGTCACGCAGCGCACCATTAAGGTTGGCCGCGACGCACAATCACGTGACGGTTGCGGAGATTTTGCTGAAGGATGGTCGTTCTGATGCATCGGCATGCAACAATCAGGCCCTGGTTGATGCGGTATCGAAGGGATACACAGAGATTGTGCGTCTCCTGCTGATCGACGCGAAATTGGATCCCGCTGTTCCGGAAAACCGTCCACTTCGAACTGCTGTGAAGAAGGGACATCTAGAAATTGTCTCGTTGCTCCTCAAAGACAGTCGCGTCAGTGCGATTGTGGGCAAGAAAATGGTTCTAATCGAAAATGGCAATTTGGTCATGACGCCTTTGAATCCTCCAAATAAGTTGATCCATCCACCCAAACTTACTCAAAATGGAGACAGTAAGAATGCATCGGCCATGCATGAAAGTAAAGTCAACAAGGTCGAGCCGGAAGAGCCCAGTTTCAAATTTTTCACGGCTCCCTTCACTTTCACCGCAGTCACTACGCCTTCAAACGACGAATCGATGGTGGTAGCATCGTTCCAAAAGCCTGGACCGTTTGCTTCCCTCTCGATTTCTTTTGGAAATCTACCTGGCCCGTCTGAGGCAATGCCTTTTGGAGCATCCCGTCCGTCAACTGGAAGTGGGTCTTCAGGAGGCATATTCAACCCAGGTACTGCAACTTTAGAATTGAAGGGTTCACGTAGTACTTCAAAAGACAACAGAGGCAATCGCAGCTTGTCGAAGGACAACCGATTCAAGGGGAGAAGGTAGATATAAAATGTGCGTGAAAAAATATATCTATTACATACGGTAGCATGAAATCTATTGAACTTTGATTAATATCGTCTTTCGAAGAAGCGACAAGACGGCGGTGCATTGATCGCGCACAATCGTTTACGCGTCCGCATCGCGCGACTTGCGAGAAGGCGACAAAAAGTAGTCACGTCTGTGTCGATCCCGGCAATAAAGGCAATGGCTAGCAACCGAAGGTGTGCAACTCCTCAACATTGCCCAATAAGGCAGCCTGTTGGATCGCAGGTAGAATGAGGGAGTGGGCTCCAACATTCAGATTTGGAAAATTTAGAGGAGAAATCCATCGCTGCCTCAAGACTTTGCAGCCAGTCACTCAACGAGAAGGCTAGCATGGCTTCTTCTATCATCTCCAAATACGGAAAAAAGATTACATCAACTGATCTCGTGAGACGTTCTTAGAGACAAACTTCCAGGCTCGATGGTACTTTCAAGCCAATCTCATGCCACCAAACTCTGGAATCTCTTGCCAACCGCCAACCCTAAGGACGAGACCGTCACAAAGGAGTACGTCCAATCAGTGCTCATTACCTGGCAAAGCGTGGACCACTTTGAGGAGGCCCTCGCGCTCATGGAACACGGGCATCGCGGCGACTAGTTCAAGGATGTGATAAAGCGGTTCATTCGCTGGCGACGATAAACAAGGGATGATGCGGCGTGGGGAGCTTTCTTGCGGGAGCGGTCTGTGGGGACAAAGACGCGATTATAGGCCGGACGACGTTAAGAAAATGAATATGTAGCCGCTTTGACAGAGTTGCTGGTGTTATTTTTGTCGCGATGATGATTACGAAGTGGTGTCAATGAAGGAGAGTCTTGATTGCCATAACTATGTAAGCTAGTGCCACGAAGGGACTCAGCCGTTCGCCGATGCGGGCCAGCTTCCAGAATGTGCCGAGGAAACCGTGCTTGTTCTTGTCGAGAGGAGTGGGGGGGTCAATACTGCCGTTACACACAACAACGGAGACCCGCACCGCGAATGTAGGTTTGTGTGCAGATGAGCCGCTCCTTTTTTCGGCCCAACTTTTATATTTCCTTCTGGTCGCGGCCTCGTCGCCTCGCTGCCCTCTGCTCTCGTTCGCACCGCCGCGCGGCCGGTCCTCGCGTTCGCTCTTCCATCCACACTCGCCGCGTCCGTGAATGCGACTGCGAATGCGCGCGCGATGCGTGTCCGCCAGCCCCGTTCGAAACCGCGCAAATTCTCAGTTCCAGGTGGCGTAAAGCTGACGATTGGCGCGTACTCCCTCCGCGACAACGCAGGTACCCGAACAAAGGTGCGTGCCAACGCATGGCCGCAGCTCCGTTGCTAAACCAACACAAACCCCAACTCAATCTATCCATCGGGAAAAAAACAGAAGAAGCGCGTCGGTGGTCATCTCGGCAACGGCAAGGGAAAAACCTCCGGGCGTCGTCGCAAGGGTTACCATGGCCGCGCCTCCAAAGCCCGTCTCATCCCTGGCTTCGAGGGTGGCCAAGCTGGCCTGCTACGGGCAATCCCGCAGCACGATAGCCATAAGGGCTCCAAGCCAAGATAACCCGTGCGCATTTGGATACTGTTCAGCATTGGATTGATCGGGGACGACTGGATGCGAGCAAGCCGATCGGCATTCGGGAGCTTGTGGATAGTCAATGTGTGGGTACTGTCAAGGACGGCGTTGCAGTTCCCGCTAGGGTGAGAATTCTAGCAGCATTGTACTCGAAGTAAAATGCGTGTAGGAGCAAATAAACTCAAGTGTTTGTGTGTTCATGCCAATCTCCTTTGACACGACAAAGGGCCGATAGAACCAAATGCAAACGAAATGCCAGAAGTTTGATAAAGATGGAGAGGGCAGCAGCGTCCATTAAGCACCCAAGTCTAGTAATGTGTTTGACAAGGGTGTGCCTGGTACGTTCCATAACACTGTGCAGACCTTATCATCTCACGTGTGGTTACTTCCACAGCGCATTACTTTGACCGACGGGGATACTTGGCGGATCAGGTTGACAAGCTGATGGAGCGCGCAGCTCCGCATAAGGAAAAGTAAAAAATTGATGATGGGAGAGTGTGCCTGCGCAGCAGAAATAACATTTCTGAATTAGTCTCACTTTTTTTTACAAAAACAGCTGAAACCAAAATATGACGCATTCCAACCTAAACCCTGCAGAGCAAAACATAGCAGGCTCGAAACTCCGAAAAACAACATATTCTACAGGAAGCTGAAGGGTCGAGAAGCTTCATAACTACCTATCCAAACTCACCAAAGTAATCTTCATAACAGAGTATAGCCCCATTTCTCCCGGTCTGCCTTCCTCAAGCTGCATCTTGGCAGCCACAGGCTTGAAAAAGTGATTTTTACCTACAACCATTAGGTGAAAAAAGACAATGTTCACAAAAACAAACGAAGTTTACGTGTACGTTTTCATGGCGTTCGGTAGTTTCCTTTTGTGTTACACCAAATACAAACCCCCTCTGAAAGATTACCGTCACTTTAAAGTGATACAATTTTACTACACTACACAATGAACCCAAGAGGAAAGGAACCTAAAGAAATAGAAAACACACGCATTACGTATGACTTGTGGTTACTCTACTAATAAACTTATCGAGCACCTGCTGTCCCCATCCAACCCCATCAACTCCATCGACATCCTCGTCATCACAACCTTCTTTCTCCTCCCTTTCTCTGCTCTCCAGATAAAAGATCCCTTGCTTTACTTGCCGACACCACACGATGGCGCGCCTAAATCCGCGGTCCACGTTCGCGTCTTCAGCTCGAAGGGCCTCCAACAGAATTTTCAGTCTTTTGCTGTCTCTTAGGCGCCTGTCCAATACCCTCTTTAAACGCCGGAGTTCCTGTTCTTCTGGAGAAACGGAACCAGCCATGCTACTCTCCTCGGCTAAGTCCCCAGTCGCCAGAGCGTCTCGTTTCCATGAGCTTTCACTAACTTCTACGTCATCGTTATCGCTGTCATCGTCCAAAACGACTCTTTCATGGTCCCCTGACGTCCGTCCAAAACAGGCCTTCAAACCGCAAGAGTTACACACGAGGCGAATATGTGCTACGGAGCGACTGCCTCCGCTTCCAACGCGTCGCTTCCACAGCGAGTGTCTCTTGGTAAGCACACCACAGAGACCACACGCAAAGACACGTTTGAATGAGATGCCGCCAATCAATTTCTGCTTTTTGTGGTCACCGTTGCCCTCCATGTCTGAGACGAGAACGGAGCGCTTCTTGACTGTGCTGCTGGTCCCGCCAAACCTCGATCCTCGGGTAGAAGCTTCGTCACTTACAGGATAAGCCCACGCCTCATCAGTAGTTGGTATTGTTGCGCCTCCAATTCGCCCAGCACGGGATCTGCCTCGCATTTCTTCCTCTTCTTCCTCAGCAGCCACCGCAGGTGCAAACAATCCGAGTGCAATTTCATCCCATCCGCGAAAGCCTTCTTCATCCTCCCATCTTTGCGCGTCTTCCTCATCGCCAAACTCTCCTTCCATAGTGCTAGACAAGCTTCCCCGCCGCCTCCTCAACAAACCGTACGGATCCATCAAATCCCGAACATCGTCTACCCTCCTTTTTCGCGCCGCATCCGCCGCCATCTCCGCGTCCTGGCCCTCTTTCCCCTCCATCTCGTCATCCCTGCGCCCGGCCGTCATACTTTGACGCATGGAACTCTCCTTCAACCGCGAGCTTCGCGGTTCGCGACGCGAGCTCGCGCCATTCACGCTCCCGCTGCGGCTCGAAGACTGATACGCACCACCGCGCGCGTCTTTCTCCGGGCTGACACTCTCGAGGCGCCGAGTGCTCGTGCGCGGGCTGTGTGGGGCTGGGCTTGCGCTGCTAGCTCTGTTTTTACTGCCCTTGGGTCTACCTGGGCCTCGCTTGACGACGGGGCTTTGCGCGCCTGGAGGCAGGAGGGCGATCGAAGTACCGGAGGGGACGGGGAGATAGGTGGGGGTACTTTTGGGGCTGGGGGGGTTGGTTTGTTTGCGGCTTGGTTGTGGAGTAAATGAGGCGGTGATGTTCGAGGAAGAGGCGCCAACGGGGTTGAGTTTGCGGTCGGCAGGTGGTGGAGTTTCTCCATTGTCGTCGCTGCTACTTGCGTTATTATTGTTGCTGCTTTGTTCAAGATCTCCAGAAGCGGGCGGTGCAGCAGCTGCTCGAGTGACTCGGCGTTTCCTGGATTTTGGACAAGCGCGGCAGCAACGGATCGCTTAAAAATAGAAAGATAACGGAGACGCGTGAATAAAAACCGCGAACCTCGTATCGTCGTCGTCGGCGTCGTTCTCGTCTTCATCTTCGTCGTCGTCGAAATCGAGCGCGCCAAGGTCCTCGTCGTCCTCGGACGAGTCGTCAAAAATGAGAGCCGCGACTGAAGTCGACGCGAGACGTTGACTTGCGGGACGCGCCTCAACGCGCGGACGCACTGGTCCGCGGTAGGGCTTGCCAAACTTTCCCATGTTTTTAAAGATGTCCGAGTGGAGGCCGTCCGTGAGCACAAACTCGAACAGTGGGGCGAGCAGTTCTTCGACGCCGTGCTTGCGGGCCAGCTTGACGCCCGTCTCGAGCGGAACCCAAGTGCCCTGATTGGGTGTAATACGAGCGTTAATGGGGGGCCCTGAGACCAATTGAGCGCGTGCAGAATGTACCTGGAACATGTGGAATCCACCTTGGACCTATATTGCGGGCGAGTGAGTCACGCCTCGCGATGCTGACACGGTGTGGTATTCACCTTCTCGTGCACGCCGCCGGAGATGTCGCGCTCGAGGATCTTGGTGCGCTGCGTCTTCGGGAACCCGGCCGCGCGCAGAATCTGTGTTGCATTGATGTAGTCGTCCTTAGCGCGTCGCATCACGGGCTGCCCGTAGCTGTCTGCCTGCTGCAACACGTGCACGCCAGAGTACGTGGCTGGTGTAATCAGCTCGCTTGACATTTTGTGCGTCTGGTTGTGGGGACGTGTCAGGCTTTCCAGAATGAAAATGCCACCCACACATGTTCTATGCACAGCACCCGTACATGCAAACACTTCCACCCTTTCGTATGTTTCTTCACCCAGTTTTTTGATCGAAAGAGTCGAAAACGGGGTCAAATACTGTTTTTTTCGTTTCTCCTGTCCTCAGCTGAATGTCAAATTCTTTATTTTCAAGGGCTTCTGCTCAAGAAGACTCTAACATCGAGTGGTAACGATGTTTGTATCTTCCTGATCGCCTCCGCTTAGAATGTCTGAAAAAGAAACGCTCCGCATGATTGATTGCATTCAAAAGTATAAATCAATCTATTAAACTCAAACGATTTTTACATCGCATTTCAAGAATTACCAACTACAACATGCTATCCTTTTTTCTCAATCCCGACTTTATACCCGATATGTGTGCGGAATCTGGCGATGAGCACGAAATACGCTGACCACGCTAATCATGATGGAGTTCGAGCTTTCTTTATTCCTCCATTTCAGTGAGTCCTGACAGGTCAGGCACACCGCCATGTAGTTCAGACTACACTTCCCGTTCAAATCCCAACCGTCGTAGCTTTGACAATGCCCCAGTGACGCCTCTCATTTTCGCTGTCGCCCTTGCCATTCGGTAGTCTTCGAAGGATCTTCACTTTAAGATGCACTAACTTCCCTTAAAATTTTTTGCAGTGAAGCAACAATCTGAAAACAATCTCACTTACACTGGGTGAGGTGCGAACCCAAACACTTGCGCTTCCTTCCGTGGCGGGCGTAAGTACAACGTAGAGCCATAAGGCGGTAGCGGGAATGGACAAGAAGATTTGTTCAAGGCGTGGTTTACGAGTGGATTTATTATTTCTTGGACTCCTGCAACGGCGAGTCCGATTTTGCAGCTTACAGAACGCCCTACGCCCTTTGGCTCACATTTGGGCAGGCATCAGTTTTGTGTTTTCGAGGGTTTCGTATGCAAGGCTCACAATAACGCGTTTAAATGGTCATCCAACGATCGCTTGCAGGACGTCAGGTGTATTCTCTTTTTCTTCATGGTATTAGCGCTTCACGCACGAAACCGCAGTCATCGGAACGACAAGGGCAGACCCTAATCTCGAGCCGCGCTAGTTAGAATACCTCATTTTCTTGAACTTTCACATGTTTTTAATTTGAGATGGATCGAAACATATACCTAGGCCAACACACAAGACACTCGATTCCAGACACAACATGCATTATAATCAGCACTAACGTCTTGGAGGGGGCGGCGGGGGAGGTCTCTTGACCGGTCCACCTCCCGAAGACGCACTGCTCAGCCGAGTTGCTCCACCAAATGCAACAATATCACCATGCGGCCACGACCGAACGGGCGGTAAGTCTACATGAAACCGCCAGCGTCCATCTGTCTCCTTACCGTCATTGTTGAACCCAGATGATCCAGGCTTTGCAGGCGTGGGCGGCGGCCTTGGTGGCGCCATGGGGGCAGACGTGGTCGCTGCTGATGGAATTGAAGGACGTGGTGGAGGTGACGGCTGTGAGTTGGAGAAGGAGGGACGCGCAGGTGGTGCCGGTGAAACGCTCGAAGGAGACGGGCGCGGGGGAGGTAGGGGGCCTGACCGTTCTTCGGACTGCGCTGTTACAGATGGACGTTTCGGGGGTGCTGGAGGCGGTACACCAAACGATTGAAACGGAGCTGGTGGGGGAGGGTTGTGGCGAGGAGGAGCTGGGGGTGGGATATTTGCGCGTGAGGGAGGAGGAGGTGCGCCAACGTTGCTGCTGCTCCCGCCTGGCTTAGAAGGAATCACGGGCGGTCGCGGGACAGGGACGGGCGAAGACTCTCGCCCTGGACCGCTATTAGAAATAGAATAGCATCCCTCGGAAAACAACTACACTATGCACTAACACACCTTGGTTACTTCCAGCTGGTTTCAGCTTTGGCATCCCGCCTGCAAAGAGTCCGCCTAGTTGCGGGGCACCTCCACTTCCACCTCCTCCTCCCATTCCTTGACCTCCGCCAGACACGCTGGATCCGGGTGGACGTGGAACGGGCATTGCGCCGCCACCACCGATTCCGCCTTTCGGCGCTGGTGTCAGTATGTGAGGGCGCGCGTCAGCAACTGCAGATTGAGAGTTTTGAGGTTGGGGAATCACCCTCGAGAATGGCGCCGCTGCGGTCGTTCGTCACCGCCTTCTTCAGCTTAGTTCCCTTCTGGATCGATTTGAGCAGCGCGTTGGGTGGAGGCGCTGGCGGGGCCGAGACTGCTGGGGCTGGTGGGGGCGGTGGAGGTGGGGCAGGCATTTGAATTCTATTCGATTCTGATCCAGCGGTGCAACAATTTTGTCTTATAATTAAATTTAAGTTTATCTTAACTAATATTTTTGTTCTCACCCCTCGTAGCAGACCGTTGCAGCCTGAATTTTGTCCAGATCCTCGTAATGTAGTGACAATGACGGTCGCACGGAACCTTGAATAGCACCACATTCATTTTGGGCACTCCAGATTACGAGCTCTGTGCCAAAAGAGCGGACGTTCAATCAGAGCTTTCGTCTTGGTTGCAATGGATCGGAGTCTTCTACGACGTGCCGGCATTCTAATTCTCATATTGGTCTCGTTTTCGAAAATAATCGCATGGCCGCGATCGATCATAACACCCATCGTGACGATTCCAAAAATGAAGCACCTGACAAACACCAACGTAATGAATTATAGCAGCAGGTACTGTCGAAATCAATTTAATAGCCCTAATTTGCTGACTCTACTTGAAATTAGGTTACATTAAGCTGATGACATAATCGAATTTGCCAGTCGCGAGATGTTCCGGAATGCGAAAATGAAAGAGGACAATACCGCGCCTAACATGGCCACGAGCGCTAGGATCAGGAGCCAAACTGCGCGCCACAAACGCGACCTTTATGATGGAAAAAGTCAACTAATCATGAATGAATACTCTCGAACAATAATATAAAATTGAATGATGGGGAGTAGGCCCAGAAACTCAAACAAGGAAAGGGCGAAATGGGGGCGCATTTGGGCTTCACCGAGTTGCAACCAGAAAAGGGCTGCTTTTCAGGCTAAAAACTTTCTTTAGCCTTTTTGAAGGCTGGGCATCATGGTGTGTTTCATCGCGAGAAGGAGAGGCATTGAGTAAAGGGAGCGCTTCGATTCCCAGCACGCGCGTTCAGCCTTGCAAATTGTTTTTATCAGCATGAGTTTCGCATACAGTTGATATTACTCATACATTTGATATTACTCAGTATGAGGGTACAGCACGGCAGTTGAAGTTGTGGCCGAGCCGAAGGACCTTACCATTATCTTAGCATGCAGTGTTATCTCACGCCTTTCAGTGATATCCCACACGTGTATGATTTGGCTGGATTTGATATCGTATTCGGTGGGGAAGTCAAATACGCTTGCCAAGCCCAAAAATCTGCAACCAGGAAAGCAGCAGATGACGACGATGATGGAGGATCCACTCGTGTCACGCCTTGGCTTCGGTGCCATGGGCTTTTCTCAAGCGTATGGATTGGCTGATCGCAACGAGAGCATCGCAACATTGAATCACGCCCTCGATCACGAATGCACTTTCATCGACACGGCCGACATCTGTTAGTGATTGCAACTGTCTTCCTACCATCTGCGTCTTCACGGTTATCAAGCATATGTTAACATCTCTTCTAAATCTTAAACCTCGTTTCAGACGGTCAGGGTCACAATGAAACACTGATCGGCGAGGTTATCAAGTCGCGCGGCAACCGCAAGTCTATCTTCCTCTGCACCAAGTTCGCCTTCAAGACCCTTAATCCCATCACGGTCGACGGGAGCCCCGAATACGTCAAAAGCGCTTGCGACGCCTCCCTTAAGCGTCTCGGCACAAATTACATCGACCTCTACTACCAGCACAGGGTCGACCCCAACACGCCCATCGAGGACACGGTGCGGGCCATGGCAGAGCTCGTGCGCGAGGGTAAGGTGCGCTACTTGGGCCTGAGCGAGTGCAGTGCGGCAACCCTGCGTCGCGCACACGCGGTTCATCCCATCGCGGCGCTACAGGTGGAATATTCACCCTGGACGACGGACATTGAGCACAACGACCTTCTGGCCACGTGCAACGAACTCGGAGTGGCCGTGGTGGCGTTCTCGCCGCTGGGGAGGGGTTTCTTGACGGGACAGTACAAGTCAGTGGAGGACTTCGCGCCGGATGATTCGCGCCGCAATATGCCACGGTTTCAGGGGGATGCGTTTGCGCAAAACTTAAAGCTTGTGGAGGCGTTGCAGGCGATTGCGACGCGCAAGAATGTGACACTGTCGCAACTCACTCTTGCGTGGGTGATGGCGCAGGGACCGCGGGTTATTCCAATTCCGGGGACCAAGAAAGTGTCTCGTTTGGAGGAAAATTTGGGGGCTCTCAAAGTTGTTCTGTCTGAGGAGGAAAATAAGGAAATTCGCAAGGTTGTCCAAGCAGCAGAAGTTGTTGGTGAAAGATACGCGCCCGCCTTCCTCAAGCTTTCAGGCCTTTGATACTTTTAGGTCAATTTCGGCAACTTATTATTTTTTTGAAACCCGCCCAACTCATTTCCTTAGCAGGAAAGTATAGCACTGTTCAGGAAAGTATAGCACTGTTTTTCACTTTAATCCTTTCCTGTCGCGGCTCCTATTGAAAATACATCTGTTTTGAATGTTGGTGCGATATTCTACTGTGAAATCCAACAATGGGGGTGATGTGCTCGAATTCCAAAGTTCGGGACACCCATATCCCTTCGAACCCACTTGATTCGAAGCAAAATGCTGAACCCGATCTTATTCGCCTTGTTTTGGCCCAAGACCTTCACGCGAGCTCATTGACCCAAAACGCGATTTGACATCGTCCCTTCAACCATTCACGGACGCATCCTACATTGCAATATCATATCGATGGCAGACTGACACATCTTTAAGCAGGTTGCATGTTCGTCACTTGCAGAAGATCGGATGAGCGACAATGTGATGAAGGATTTAAGGATTCTAGGGGATCTCAGCTGTGCGGAATATGGCTCAGCAAATCGCTTATTTTTGCTCAGATTGCAGTGCTCACAGCCAAAAGACAGTTTTTGGTGTCAAAGCGCCAGTTTCGAATCACAGTGTCTCCACCTGAATCTCCTCAATTCCCCCCTGAATGGAATGCTTCGTGCAAAGCCCTGAACCAAGTATCATATAACCAAGGTGTTTTCGAGCTTTAGAGTGAAGCTTCGGGCAGAAGTTCAAAAGCAAGTTGCCGACCTCGCCATTTCACCGAGGACCAGTGACTGTAAAAAGGGCCTACCATTATCTCCGCCATGGCAAAGTTTGAGGAGGATTTATTGAAAGGTGTGACAGTGTTCTTGAAGAGTTGAAAGGCTTTGTTCAAAATTGTTTGCTGTCTCCTTCATGGGCATCGGCCTCATGTTTCAATTTGTGGTCAAGCATGAATCGAGCCATGCTGTTTGTGAATTAGGAGTTCCATTTGGATGCAGTCTCGAAATAAATCATAGATATTATTTTTTTGAAGCTGATTCCCCTCGTTACAGACGACCGACCAATGCATGGAAGGGGCATTGTCATGGCCATGACCGTAACCAAGTCTTATTTGAAATTTGGCGCATTTATCCCATTGTGCTCGTTCACATACAACGCTGATACATTTCTGCGTTCCTCAAACAATAACTGAAGGAACTAAAACGACATATATTAACTTTATTTTGGCGAGAAGTTAGGGGGATATAACTTTCGGTTGATGCCATTCTATTTACTAGCCTTTGGAAGATGTAGTACCTGGGAGGGTAGTGGTGCGGCAATTTGTAACACAATTTAATTTCATTTGGTGAGTGGAGGCTGCTGCCAGACACTTTCTGCTTGTGCTGTGGATGCATCCTCGCTGACTCTTATGCCTCCATTCATATATTCAGGATATACTCTATAAATGGCATCGTCAGGCGCCTCGTTCAAATCTGGTGGCGTGCGTATTGTGTTCCTTTGGCGTTGGCGCCCACTCAACCACTGAACTGAGAACCAACGGAACCCTCATCTTGAATGTAGGCACGGAGAAAAGCGACCAAAAAGGGTCTTATCTTCACCGTCATGATTGTCGGTGAGTGTCCGTCTCCAATGCCAAACCGTCTCACCCAAACCAACCGCCAAAAAGGATCCTCCGGCTGCGGAAAGTCCACATTCGTCAATACTCTCTGCGAAAACCCCGTCATTCTGCGCAAGGACCATGCGGACGCTGACAGGGCCGCACACCCAAAGACGGTGGCAATTACCCCCACCACAATCGGTAGTGTCTCGAAGAACCTGGACATCCCTTCTTCTATCTCTGAACCTCAATTTGCCTTCAACACCAATATAGAGCTCGACGAGGACGGCCTGAAACTCTCGCTCACCGTTGTCGATACCCCCGGCTTTGGCGACAACATCAACAACGAGCCCGCCTTTGAGGACATTCTTGGCTACATTGAGCACCAATACGAGGAAATCCTCGCCCAAGAGTCCCGCATCAAGCGTAACCCGCGCTTCCAGGACAACCGTGTGCACGTGCTGCTCTACTTTATCCAGCCGTCGGGCCACGCTCTGCGCGAGATGGACATTGAGTTCATGCGTCTGCTCGGCGCGCGTGTGAATGTCATTCCCGTGATTGCTAAGGCCGATAGCATGACGCCGCAGGAGCTGAATGCTTTCAAGAAGAGGGTCATGGAGGACATTTCGCACTACAAAATTCCCATTTACGACTTTCCGTATGACGAGGAGGAGGACGATGAAGAGACTGTGGAGGAGAACAATGAATTGAGGGTGAGTTGGTTGGAGGGTCCTTTTGTGGTCAAGAGCGAGCTTTGGACGACGTGACGGCCCACTCTCTGCATGAATCTGCCAAGATTCGAGATGTATGTTATCCAGGAGGGGTGCCGTGATGCGAGGAAATGCGAGAAGAGCGCGTCACAATTCCTCCATATCTAAAAATCAATTTAAACGCCCATGCCTCAGTCCCTCCTCCCTTTCTCCGTCATTGGTTCTGAAGATGAAGTAGTTCTCAACGGCCGTCGCGTGCGCTGCCGTCAGTACCCGTGGGGTGTTGTGGACGTCGACAACAGCAAGCACTGCGACTTTTCCAAGCTGAGATACATGCTCTTGAGCTCGCACCTGCACGATCTGAAGGATATCACGCACGACATTTTGTATGAGTCCTGGCGAACAGAAAAGCTGAGCAAGGAAGGGCATGCAGAGTGAGCTCTTCCTTGTTTAGGTTTAATTGTAGAATGCCCTGATTTTGTGAATAACGCCCTAGCGCCGACGAAGGAGACGAGGATTAGTGAATGGTGTGGCTGGCTCGCTCCGTTATTTCGGTCTCGTTTTCCCTTCAAATATTCTTCGGTGGACTGGACATTCCTGTTCGTTTCTTTCCAGTGCGCCCTTCATACTCTCGTTTTTCAATACAAATTCTTTGTCCTAATTTTGATCAAAACATTTGCCAGAAGAGAAATCATCTAACGGTGAAGGCCAATTCAACAACGTTGTTGCTTCTGGTGACAACAGCTTGGGCAACCGACTTGTATGAGTCCCGGAAAGTTGACAATGCGGGGAAGAGTCAGCTGCAATTCAAGCACGGCAACGAATCCAAGCTGGGAGGTTATACATCATTCGGCCCGCTGATGAGGAAGTTGGCGAGAGAACCTTCATAAAAGAATGAACACATTTTGCGGGGAGCGAGGTGGCAAGTGTCTGCCATGTACACGTTGAAAGCCATGATGAATGTTCGCCACTTAAAGTTGAAATCGCCCCTGTAAGGAAAAAGATCACGAAACGTCAAATGAACAAAAAAAAACACTCCCAAACTTACTCGGGGAGTTGGCAGCCAAGGTCTTGTCTCTGTGGCATGGATAATGACTCGTTGGTGACGTTGATTGGGAGGTGGTAGATGTTGCCTCACAAGTGTCCTCCAATCACAGATAAAAATTTCCCTCGAACTTTCCAAAACCCTTTGTCACACCCCCACACACTTTGTTATCGAGAAAGTACACTTCCGTTTTTCGCCCATTATTTTTTGGTCCAAGACGCAAAATAAAGATTCGGATTGGAAGAGTCAAGCCCATTCAGAATCCTACACATGCTTCTGCTTCATGCTGCGGAGGTAGACACGATTGTGGAGCTTTCGTCAGTAGTTGCCACCTTTTAAAGAATGGCCCTGTCAAAAAAAATCCGCGAACTTGTGCGCTATTGTCTTCCAGCGGTCGATTCCTAGTAAGGAGGAAGCACGGTTTCCATCGCAACCTCACCGCTCAAATGCCATAAAATAGTCAGCGAGCAGCAACGTCGAGAACAGTTTGCGTGGCTAATTTGTTGGACAAGAGACGGCTTGCTGATCCACCTTCATTGCGGCGATTGACACGAATCACTTCCTGCAGACCAAAGCGGATTAGGGATTAGTCTTGTAACAGAAAAATGCGAAACACACAACCACCTTGGATTCAACAAATAAAAACACAATTTCCCGTGCACCATCCGCACTGTTGCTGCCACCGAGTCTGTCGTGCTGCATTCGAGATGACAAGTTTTTTCGAATGAAAAATGCGCGAAACTGAGGGAGGAGTTGGTTGCATTGACGCGGTTTTCGTTGACACTTCTCCACGATGGATTTGACTGGATTTGGACGGGCAGCCGAGGCTTGACTGCTATTGGCCAAAGTAATGTTCATCCTTGACAACACGAAGATATGAAGATACGCAATTCAATGAAACGAACTTACAAACGCATTTCTATTATCACTTAACTTCTGACCCTTGACACAACAGCTGCGTCCGTCAACAGCCTTTGCTCTGTCAGGCCATAGCGATTTTTTCACCGACTTGATGCAGTTCTCCTCTCTCCATTGCGTGTTTGTCTGCTTCAGTCACTTCCTTGTTATTCTATTAAATAAACAGGAATGTCTGCAATCAATTCAGCTTTCCCGGTAAGAACTCAAATTATTTTAATAAGAATCCATGCCAATTCATAGGAATTTCAACGAAAAATCAGTTAGAATACACATTGAGGTCGAAGTGATATCCGTTCAAGCAGATATGTGAAAGAAAAGTGTCAGTAATAAAATCAGAATCGTGGCCAGCATAACATACAGTTCCCCACCTGAATTCAAGAATCCGAACACCAATTGGAATGGATAGAACGAAATTCGTCAGATTGAAAATCAAACGGGAGCAATATTATCTTTGTTTTGCTGTAGCTATTTTGGGAAGACCACTTTGTAACGCTAATAATCTTCTCACTCAAGAGCAACGTTGGCCGTCTACAGAGATTTTGTACTTGAATCCGAAATTGTGCCATTGTCAGCAAGTAAACGTTTTTTGACCACCCCAATCACCTGCCCATTCCCACCTCACGGAGTAATGTGTAACCACTGTCTTTCATTTTTACTCCCTCTCGCCACGGCTTCTCTTGCTTTTATTCAACTTTGAACTTTGAAATAAAGGCCGAAAATTCCACCATCATAGACTTTTTTAGATGAACTTATCTGCCGAGTTTTGGAAGCACACAGAGGCTCTACCACTTCACACCAAGGAAACCACATCAGATTTTTCAGCTGAAGCTGAGGAAACACTGGAAGATTTGGTTTTCACCAATTTGGCAGATTTATTCATTTTCATGCACTCTTTTAATGTCTTTGTTTTGAAATAAAATAAGTCATTGTCACTATCATCGATCACAATCACTTGCTTATCTTCACTTGCTGCGGTCGCTGCTCGCTTGGCCTGCTGGGTCGCAATAAGACTCAAAACGAATGGTCCATGATAACAGCAACAACTTGAGCTGGTGAGAGTGCGAGATCGATTCCATGAGTGATTTGGTAGACCTTGAGAGTTTCTTTGGTGAGGAAGGCAGGGTGCGCACGCTTGGCAAGTCTCGAAAGAACTGTAGTGTCCGTAGCAGAATAGCAACCATCAACGTCCAAGATACTAAGGACATAATTAGGGTTATAATAATAAAAATTAATGTTGCTTACTGATCAACAGTGACGACGGAATGTGTGTGAGCTATACCAGTAACAACACAAGTTGAACAATGTCGGGCAATGTGGCGCTTCAAATCTGAACAGTCCCTCCACAATCGGCAATTCTGGCCTTTTCTTGCCAAAGAAGTTGACTTTTGATGACCCCACATTGTCGCTAGAGCTACGTCATCGATATCACACTCCCTAGTCAATCAATAAGCGGCCAACACTTTATGCGCCTCATCATCATCAAGTCCAACAGTTTCCAATACAGTATCACTGATTTCAAAGTGTGCCCCGTGCTCAATCAACAGAGTAACTTCAGCCTCACGACCAGCAGGCAACAAATTGTTCATGCATCTGGTATCAATACTTGGCAAACGAAGATGAGTTTGAAAATATATTACCAATTGTATCCTTCAACATCGCAATCCCACATTGCCCAATTGCGTCACAACCAAGAGCAGAGTCCCAACAATCAGCAGTAAAGCCAGCATACGAATCACATCCAATACGTTCTCCCTCACATTGCTTTGACTTTAATTCGATTCGAACGTCCAATTCAACACCATCAACCGAATCCAGATGCTCGAGATACCACTTAATATGCTCATCGTATTTGGCCTTTGAAAAGCGAACATATGCGTCACAAGTACGACGAATTGTCACTCGGCCATTTTTGATGAGCTGGAGGAGAAAGCATTGAGCTTGGTGGTTGTCGGGGCAGCCATTGGAGAAAACGTGATTTTTGTTGGAGCACCAGTTGTCTGCGTAACTCGCAAGATAAACAAGCAGGTCTTCATGCTTGGCAGTGGCAGTCTGAATCAAAACACACTCGTTGGCATTTCCAATCCACATAAAATAAAAAATATGAACCTGTTCAAGACACACCATTAGTAGTTTGAAAATTGATAAAGGAAATGTAGGTTTGAGGTTGAAATTGAAATCCGTTAGAATGCGAATCGAAAAGAAGGGGTAAGAAAGTGTACAACTTACAATCAGGTTCAGAACCAGATTGTTGCAAATAGTGTTACAACTCAAGCAATATGGACGTCCACTGCTGCTTGTTCCAACAAGCATTCTCCTTGGTGCGTTCAGCGATTCCAATGGGCAAGAAATTTGACTTGAATCCCGTCAATATCCTTGAAAAATCTGATACCCGGTGACCCAACACGTCTCTTTGGCAATGGTACTTCTGAAATTTTGTCGAATTCGCACTTGCAGGAGAAAAATGGAGCACAGTCTATATTTAATCACCCATCTCCATCAACATAATATGAGCTGGTCTTTGATTCCGGAGACGCGTCAAACGTACTATAGGTTATTAAAATTGAAAGAACAAGAACTCACCAAAGATGCATCGAGAGCCATCTGCTGTGCGTTTTTGGAGAGAAAAAAAGGAAGGGAAAAAACGAGTAGAATTCCTTCCAACAGTCTTCTGGACACGCATCAACATATTCTTTGTCGTCTTTGTTCCAATCTGCTTCAATTTGACGTGATTAACAGGAACAAACGTGTCATGTCAATAGGATTGATTGAGTTTCAAGTAAGAGCCCACGGGTGGAGACGAAGAAGGAGCGCAACACTTGTTGAAAATGATACCAGTGTGAGTGTAACCAGAGTCTACGTAACTGAACAATGCTGCGGGAGCTGACGCAACCGAGACATCGTGGAAGACAAGACCAACGTCACCAACAAAGTCTGTTTGAAAGGAAGGGATGAATGGCAGGTGGATATAAGAAGACGAGGAGGATTCAGGACGGGACGCCTCGTACGCGGCTTGCTGCTGAGCAAATGCTTCGACAGCGAACAGGTTTTCGACCGTTTCATCAATCGTGGTATCCTTCGGCGCGCGCGACTGAAGCGGACCGAGTTCGTTCTTGTGCGGAGGTCCAGCGGCGAGAGCGACGTGGTACAGCGCTATTACCAGATTGCTTTTAATCTACCTTCAGTCATACGATGATAATTGATACCACATATTTGATACAAAGTAAATTCAAGACAAAAGCGGAGTCTCTTCATCCACTGCCAATTCCTCCCCAAACACAAGTCCTGCTGCGATTTTCATCTGTTCAATCCTCCTCCGCGTAAGAAACAACAACGAGGCAACAAACCCAGACAGATAGAGGCTTGCAATCAAAAAGAACATAGCCGACGGGAACCAATCCACCGTTGCTTGGTACACCCAATTCACGCCGAAATTGGCCAACACACCCATCGCAGCACCAAGGAGCTCAATTCCATTGAACATACGCCCTTGAAAATCAGCTGGCGTACTCGTGGATAGGATAGATTTCATGGTTGGCACAGTGAACGCGCTCAGCGCGACCACGAGCGTGCTGAGTACAAAGACGCTCTCGTTTGGGGAAGCCCCGAGGCAAGCATCACCCACGGCGGCCATCAAGGTGCTAAACTGCACAAGGGCAATTTCCGAGGCAATTACACTTTTGCCGCTGCTGGACATTATGCGTTTGAGGACGGGGAGGGCAATGACAAGAAGGAAGATGCGCTCCACAGACATAAGAGACAAAAAATTTCCCGTGTTTGAACTATCCCACCCGAAAGTTTTTCCAGGGTAAAGGATGAACAGAACTGTAAAACTTTGAAATTAGGCAAAAGTCAGAGCAAGCTGGGAAAACACACCCGGAAACATATTTGCAGCCAAGGAAATGACGATATAAATCATAACCATTGTCGCCGATGCTACGTTGCCAAAGAGCATCGAAAGAGCTTCCTTGCTAGACGTCAAGGACTCGCTGAAAACTGCTTTGACTGTCTTATCCTCCGAGGATGCTTGTTCGGTGGCCGGAATTACCGAATTTGGCATGATAAATAGCAGATAAAGTATTTGGACGAGAAACAGGCCAAACATGGTTGAGAACACTGCCACCAATGAGATTTCTTTCGCAATCCAACCTCCTAATGGCGGACCAATCATGACAGCCGCGTAAGTGGCGCATGACAATGCCAGGAAGTACTGCGTTCTCTCCTCTGGCATGGTCGTGTCGGCAATGTAAGCTGAAACCGACGTGGAAAATACAGTAGGACCTCCCGTAATGCCAACAACAAAGTATACCAGGGCATAGATTGGAAATGGCAGGTATACAAGAGATGAGGCAAGCCACAGGCAAGACAGAAGCAAGCAGCCAACAGTGGGCGCCAGCATGGCGAAACGCCGTCCAAATTTATCCACAATGTATCCCGCAAATATGAGAGATACAAATGCTGGTACGTCGTAGAAGACTCCGATCCATTGTATCCAAGACGAGAGCTCTGATTGAACATCCGCTCTTTTGGCACAGAGCTCGTAATCTGGAGTGCTCAAAATGAATGTGGTGCCATTAAAGATTGCCGTGCGACCGTCAATGTCACTGCAAACTCTCATTACGAGGAGCTGCACAAAGGATAAGGCGGCAATGTTCTGCCACGAGCAAGATAGTCAGTGGGCAAACAATGAGCTGCGCTAGCAACTTCAATACCTGTCCACACATTAAGGTGAAGATGAGAATCAGGGCATACTCAGGGCGCGCCTGCAGGTATGCCATGGCAGAGGTGCGGTGACAAGGTGTGCCAGAGGGAAAATTTATTGGACTGTGACCCACGAAATTCACGAATCTAATCACACAAAACCAATCAATTTTCAATACAGTTCACCAGATTGAACTTTATTCGAGAATGCTCGCCTTGATGTGATTGAGCGATTGTGAGCGTGGGACGAGTCAGTCATGCGATGTGTGCACGGAAGGCGGTTCTTTCAATCACAAGCAATTACATCAACAAAAATGACCACTTCTGAGAAAATGACAAGATCTCCGTAGGAGGAAAAGTCCTTCCTTGACCAGCCAGCTATTCAAGTTTGCCACTCCCTTCAAAATCACAGGAAACCACTTCATGGAATAAATAAACGTCAAGTCCTCGGAACTGCATCTCATGACTGCTTTCCTCTAACGCCCGCATTATAGCATTCCTCGAAGAAACAAGTTGGATGCTTGAGATTCATCTCTTTTAACTCAGGTCAACAATAAAGTGGATCTCACTTGCTTTGCCACGTTTTTTTGTTTCTGCTTTAAGTACCAAACCCTCCCGTTTCTTTCTGCAATCATGCCACCGGAACCTTGCGGAAATTGCGTGCGAAATCAGTCTCCAAAGATTTTGCGGGCTTGTCGCAAGGGGTGAATTCAAAAAAATCTCCTCCGCTTTCCTGTCCCCAAAGCAGACGTTGCTGCGCTTCGTGCAATCGTTCTACCTGGCACTTCGCTAACCTTCTATATTCATGTTACATATATACCTTCACATTTTCGATCGTAATCCTAAGATCTGATGGACCTGGGGATTTTCAGGAGCCGGAGGACATGACAATGCGCATACAAAACTCGAAACAAATAACCAACCACAGTGAGAACTACCACCGCTTCTGTCAGAAGTATATGAATGATATGGACATCTTCCTGCGGTTGGGATACACGTCAATAACAATAAATTGTTGGCCTTCTCGGTGGTTGGATCGGGACTGCGGGGTCATTACTGCCTTTATTAGCCCGGTTTACGCCCAAAACGAGTTTGGTTCACTGTTCTTGGTTATGCGTCGCTCCAGAAACTTAGACCTCGATGAAACCCTAGCAATCGTGTGAACATCATCTGGGGTATGATGTGCGCAATGAGTTTCTGGTGGAGGAGTGTTCAGGTCTTTGGAGGCTACGCAGGTGAATGTGACTATTTGCGGGGACTTCGGGAGGGGGACATTTCTAAGTATCCCCTTTCTTCTTTGTTCATGCCTCAAACCATGAGTCAAAACATGAGCGACCCTGCCAAAAACATGTTCGACCAAAAGCGCGACTCTCTCTCAAATCTTACCACCGCGGGAGTATCGCCCATTCTATACGAAGTGAACCTGTCTGTGCCCAAGGAGAATGCGCGCGACTACCTCATCTACCTCAACACATTCTGCAAGGACGCCGTTGAGACGGTCGAAGGTGAGCATCGTCGCATGTCGCAAAGACCAGGAACTTCCTATGGCACACGAATGTGGGAGTTGGACTAGCGAGGCGAGCGGAACGGGGGCCGCCAGCCTCCCCCTCGCCCGTACCGGGCCTCCGATCCTGCGCTGATTCACTCTTGGATTCTTCGGCATGATTCAATCTACGAATTCGTGTTGGCGATGCTGTGGCGATTTGAGGAGGCGGCTTAATTGTGGCTTCACCACTCAACTTTCGCCTTGGTCATTCATTCTCGCACATCCTCCTGCTGTATTCAGCCAGACTAACCAAGTGTCACCCCTGCACACCGCGCCAGGATTCACTCACTGCAATGTCTTCACGCAGCCCAAACCAACGGGCCTACATTGGCTCTCGGAGGAGGGCGAAAGCAAGGTCTACGTCGTTGTGCAATATCACATTGCGAGCGAGACTCACCTGAACGGATACCTTGAATCGCGGCAGGATGCGCTCTCGAAGCAGGACCAGAACAGGTGGGGGTTTCTCGTCATCAGCCGACGGATCCTGCGCCTGCAGATAGCCATTTGAAGTATCTACCCCTATTTTTGATTCAATCTGTCGTGCTCCTGTGTGAATAAATGCTGGATGGAGGAGATATGTGAAAATTGCAAGTGGCAGCACGATGAGCATTCATTGAGAACGAGGTCTTGTCAACAAACATCAACAAATGTACTATTCAGCGCTTGCTACTTTTGAACGGGGGTGCTACATGCATGGCTCCGGAAGAGGCGCGTCCTCCGGAATAGGGTCATGAACCACTTCACCTACGTAAAAGTACGTATCATGCTTTTCGTAAAAGTCAGACCATTGCGACAGGGACTGAATTTCCACGAAGGTTTTGCCATGTGAGAGTCCGCGCGATTTCGCGTTCAGCCAATCCATTCCCTTGACAGAAGCGGAATATCAACTCACATCAATCTCGGCTTGCGACAGCCCCCGCAGATCGTGAGTCAGGTGCGTTTGAAAGCATCCCGTAATGTAGGCGCGCGCCGCGTCCACGCCCGAAAAGAACTTGTAGCCCCCGTTCGGGCCGTAGTACTTTTCTCGACCCGCCGTTACATCGTAGACGCGACCGTTGATGGCAAGGTAGACGGGCTTGGAGGGGTCCGTGCCGTCGTATCCTTTGAGTTCCGCCGTTGTGAGGGTGATGATTTTGCGCTGATATGTTTAGTGCGAGATGAGTGGAATTGGTACAGTTTTGGGGGTTCGCCATGTTCAAGGGACCGGGGTTTGGAAGCGCTTGTGGGAGGTGAAGGAAACGAGGAGGTGTCAACAAATGAGACGACACGCACCTCCTGGTTCTTTCTCGCTTGATACATGTGCTTCTCTTCTGTTCCCCTCCGCTTCTTTTCCGGCTCGTCCTCGTCCACCGCCAGCACATCCTCCTCTGAAGCAGCTGCTAGCACCTCCATCCCCTCGGACATGGAAGCCGCGTCTGAGGTCGCGCGGTCACCGCCACTCACCGGCACGTGCTTGCGCAGCTTGTTGAGATCGTAGCCGAACGTGAGCGACTTGGTGAGCACAAACGACGAGGCGAGTGTCGCCACCGTGATCACAGCCAACACGATCGCGAACGATACGAGCGCGCTGGACCCGCCAGACTTCTTGGCTTTCTTGTCCGCAGCCTCGATGCCAGCCTTGGACCCGGCCGTGGAGGATGCGGTGCCGGGTGACGCCTTCTTTCGTTCGCGGATGTCGACCATTTCTTCTTGAACTAACGCGTCGGAAAAGGAAAATGGAAGGACACGCAATGCGCATGAAATGATAATCGTATTGCATTCAATCGAGACCCCATCTTTGCACCTAGCATTCACAGTACAAAGCAAACATTAAATAACAAGAGATTGCAGTCCCAGCAGACGACTAACTTCCCGACGCACATCCACGGCATCTGCGCGAGAAGAAAAACAGGAAGTTAGTACTCGCACATAAGATTCTGGATTCAGCCCGATTGAGTTTTACCAAGCCCTGCAAACAATAGTACCTCGCACAAGATCCCATTCATATTCTCATGATTCGGTTCTTCGCGGCAAAGTCCTCGCGAGCACTACTGAACGAGTCACGACAGAACACTTACCCACAGTGAAGACATTCAATGACCTTTTCTTCGTCCATCTTTCCCCGCGGAACACGACAGACACATGTAGTGCCAAAATTGGTATCGCGAGGTTGGATGCAGCGCAGACAGCACAGCTTCTCGTAGCCCACCTTGCGCCACTTTGCAATCAGGTTCTCGTCCGCGTGACCGTTCTTGATGCAGTATTCATAAAGGTCCTTGCTAATGGCTTTGCGCTTGTAGTACATTTCGTAAATGTAACGCGAACGTTGGTGATGGATGCGGAAGATAGGCCAGCTGGTTTCGGCCTTGCGTTTTCCTTCGTGGGATTCGTTTTCGGCTGTATTGGGAGTATAGACAGGGGTGTGGGGAAGCGGAGGGGAAAGAAAGGCGGGTGGTCGTGAATGTGAGTGCACAGGCCCCAATTGTCCTGCTGCCGAGTCCTAAAGCAGGCGCTCGTTCTCACCGTCCCGCATCTGCTTCGTGAGGTCCTCGAGGGTGGGCTCGATGAGGTCCCATCCGTCAGGGGGCGGCTTTCGTCCGCGCTTTACTTTGGGCATCTTTTTTGTCTGAGAGCGTGCGCAGTTGCCATCCACCGAACCACCATCCAGTCGAAATGGACGACATTCTCAAAGCCGAGATTGAGCGCAAGCGCAAGGAACTGTCCCTATCGACTGGCACCGGACGCCAGAGCAAGTACGTCAAGCGCGGCGATGCGGCCCGCGCCTCAGCTGCGTCCCTAGCTTCCGCAATATCTACTTCAACCATCCCAGCGGTAGCAGCAATACCCACATCATCATCAAATCCAGGGACAGCGAATGAACTAGACGCAGGGCTCGAAGTAGCTGTCAAGGCAGACGCATTCGACGCATTCGACGACGCCGCCGCCCACCGGATCCCGGAAGCGGATCTCATTGCACGCTTCCGCGCTCGCGGTGTCCCCATTAGGCTTTTTGCAGAAACGTACGTTATGCGCGTCGCGCGGCTCAAAGCCCTCGAATCCACAGAGGAGCGCTCAGAGGGCCAGCAGAACGATTTCCGCGCCCTACTCGCAAAGGCAGACGCCGGCATCGAGCGCGATTTGCTGAACAAGCAGGCAGAGGGTCTCGGGAACAGGGACGATGTAAAGAAGCGCGAGCTCGAGGCCGCGCTGGAGAAAATTGACACACACGCTATCGGACGAAAGCTGATGGACCAGGACCCGGAAAAAAACCGCTACCTCATTGGCGCGTACTTTAAAAAAATCCTTTTCATTTGGGAGCAGAAATTGAATGAGCGCGATGATGCCGAGAAGCGCACAACCCAGGGTCGACTTGCCCTAGCAACTCGCGCCCAGACTGTACGTTTTTTTCGTCTCCCTATCTCCTTCCATACACTTCTCAACCCCGCACGACAACACCGACAGGCCGAATACCTCAAACCCTTCTTCTCCCAACTCAAACGCGGCACCCTCGAAGCTGACGTCATTGCACGCGTCACGGAAATCGCCGCCTTCATGCACGAGCGCGAATACCTCAAAGCAAATGACGCATACTTGCGCTTGAGCATCGGCAATGCACCCTGGCCCATTGGCGTCACGATGGTCGGCATTCACGAGCGCAGTGGACGCGAGAAGATTAGCAGCAGTCATGTGGCGCATGGCCTGAATGACGAGACGCAGAGGAAGTGGATCCAGAGCATCAAGCGTATGATGACCTTTGCACAGAGTGTGTGGCCGCCGGATGATTTAGGCAAGGCCGTAGGATGATTTTCTCGTTTCGTATATGAGAAAAAATATATTATGAAATGAACATTGTAGAAAATGAGTTTTCTCTATCGGGATATCGATTTCAACAGCCTTCTCTATCCAAAGTATGGAACACCTACTTTAGATAGTGTTGAGTTAATGTTTTTTTCATCCACTATATAAATGTGTTTGTTTCGTGGATCTTTGTATACAGTTCCCATTGGAAAGGATTTGAGGTATTTGGATCTAACGCTTGTGGATGGAACAACACACTTCATGTAGTTTATAATCTTCAACAAGAAAATAAGATTTTTGAAATGAACGTGGAATTGTATGAATGCTGATATATTAGTTTTCTTTTTCGAGATAGAATCATCCAAAGGCGCCCTCACGCCGTCCGACTTCACGCAATCACCACCACAGCGTCGAAGCTCTGGATCAAAGAGAATGGCAACCCTGCAACCCAGGTTGTGACTAAAGGCTGTGGGAATGTGGACGACTTCATCGAAAAGGCCAAAGTGAAAATCAACACGCATTGCCAGCTGACGCTTCACACCTCAAGCAATGGAATGCCTTTACGTCCAGGGCTAAAGCTTTGTCAAATCGCAGCCTCGGATGAGTCACCTCTTTTCATCAGAAACATTCCTCCCATCACTCCGCCATTCGCAAAACCATCTTAGTCTGGGAAATCAATGACGACGGCGACTTCACGGATAAGTACATCAAATATGAAATCAAATGCGATGCTGGTTTGGCGCAAATCATCAAAAAAGAAATGGCGAGGGATAGGCCCATTTATCTGCACCAGAATCTGCTATTGTTGAATTTAATCAGCTGAAAGATGGGGAAAAGTACCAGCTGTATATAATTATAGTTATAGTTATAATTAAGATAGTAATAATTACATAATATATAGTAATAATTATTGTACAAACATGGCCCGCCCTTTGCGGGATGGGCGAAAAATGAGGCAGACGTAAGTTTGGACATTAGATAATAATGTGCCAAATAATAGTCTTCACATAGGCCATAGAAGGAGAGACGAAAAGAGCGCTTATTCGGCACTTGAAGGAATATGTCATGGATCCGTTGATCTGCCAACTGATATTATGGGTACCATGGACCTGAAGAAAAAGCTTCAGGAATGGGATGGCGTCATGTTTTCGAACGGAATACTTTACTTGCTGGAAGCAAACCATGACATGTTGCCCGAAAAGATTAGCAAACTGGACGGAAGAGTTGCGAGTTTTCGTCAGGTTGTTGCGTCGTCAGCACAAAAAGATGTTTTCAGCAGGTATGTGGAGAGGCAGATTGTTGGAGTCGCCTGTGGAACGCGATTTTCGAATGACGCAATCGAAGGAGCAGCGCGTTTGGGTATGTGGGTAATTGACTTGTCTGGGCTTAGGTATTAAGTTCAAGTTTCTGGAGAGTTAAGAACGGAGAACGCAGTTGCGAAATGATTTATAATAAACAACAACCCATCGCAATATTCCACACACAATTCAATCCTGTACAAAAATGCAGCCACCATCCAGCCCCACCCCAACGACACCGCGTTTCCATCCAAAAGTCAACTTTGTATTTGAAAAATCTTATGCCGACAAGGGAAAATTGGCTTTTTTTAAAAACAGGAGGTACGAGTTGTGTTATTCAGCCCATGGGGGTCAATTCAAAAACAAAAATGATTGGTTTAAGGACAAGGCCTTTGTGGCACCGTTCTGGAGAAATTCGGGTTGTAGATTGTTCTTCATAATGCAGAAAGTCGGGATATATACCGTGTGCAGACTTGAGGCCCTTGAATGTGGCCCAAAGTGCGTCTTGGGGTTTGTGCCGCTGTGACCGCGGCAGCTTCCCAGCACTGCTCCTAAACAGGAAGTTGCCTCAAGCCACGAAAAATCTCTGGAACCAGTTTAAATTCATCCTCTCGAAATTGGCTGTTAGAACCGTAACGAACTCCATCGTGAACCTCTCGCCACAGCCGGGCCCGCTTCAACACGGCGAGGCAGGCTTCAAGGACACGGCCGAGAAGCAGTACCATAACGGAAAAGGACGGCATTCAGATGATCCAGGACTGGCTCACCACCAACTGCAGCACGCGCTACACGGTTGAAGCGGCCAGCTGCCACTTTCCGTGGAGACAACCAAGAAAGCGACGAGCAGCGCGGGATCCGTGCCGCTCCTAATTACCAGCAGTGCGTTTCCGGCGACGGCGGGAAGCTGCCCACTCGTAAAGTGCCAGATAGGCAAGAAGGTGACGTATGAGTGCAGCGACTGTGCAACGACCATCTATGAGCAGCGGACATCGTGTAGCAGGGCAAGTTGGATGTCAAATGTGTTTCCTTTGCGTCATCGCCATGCGGGTTAGCCGCGTGCGAAACGTGTTGTTTTCTTCAGGTCGCAATACAATATGTGTGAACAATTGAGCGAACAGTGAAGTTGGCTGATGTACTTGTTTGATCTGTGACTCTCATGAATTAGGTCCTCAACGTGCTCGCAAACGCGTCGCGACAGGTGCACTTGATTTTCACGCTTAGTTGTCTGGGTTAATCGTAATTTAATCAATTGCTCTCAATTCATGCATTTTATCACACGATATCAACATGCAAATACACTGCATGATTGAACGACAATGTTGTGGAAGGCTGACTCCCAATCTCTGCAAACCATTTCTGTCTCATAATAATATTTTAATTCTTGCTCATCACTTTAAGCCAGTCGCAATTGTTGGCAGACAAGACAGCTATGTCAATTTTCATTAACCGGTGCCATGTCCAGCATCACTGCTTTGATTATTGTAGATTGATGGATTCAAGTCCTCGACACCTTGGCAAATAACGATTAGATCCGAAACGCAGAATTGCGCTTATTCAACATTGTCGTTGTCGATTTATCTGAACGGTCCTTTATTGTTTGGGTGGAATTTAGACCCTCACATGTCCAAAAGATTCGCTGCACCCTTCCTGTTCCCATCAACGGCACTTTCACTTGCCTTTTTTGCCGGATTGGTTGCAGTGTTGATTTCAAGGAATGACCGAGCGCTTCTCAGAGAGAGCGACGATGGACTTGTCGAACCCATCAAAACAAACCACCAAACCGCAACGCGTCATGATGCATGGAAGTCTTTTGCACGAGAGAATGAATGCTCCGACGATATTTCAGCCCTGGAGTATTCCCAGATTTACAGTGACTTAGCGCCGTGGACGCGGGCGGGGAAGATAAGGTCATCGGAAGTCTCGCTACGAATCCTCTGCCCTGGCAACGATGCAGACTCTGGTTCCTGCTACAGCAAGGATGGTGTTGAGATACTGTATGTTGGAGTGTTTAAGAATGGGAGCTTTTCGGGATCGCAAGACTCGTTCTGGAAAACCTTCGCCCACCTCCTGCCCTCCGACAAAACCATAAAATATGCAGTTTCTCGGACGGACTACCCCGTTTCAATACCGTCAGATGATCGGGAGTCACTAGTGCAGTCTTATTCTTCTATAAACAACGTTCTGGAGTCATCGCAATGCTTGAGAAATCAAGCCAATCATGCACACGGCTTCTTCCACGAACCGTACAGATTCCACATGCTCAACTTGGAATCACCCGTGTTTTCGCGCGCAAAGATAATTTCCGGAAACTGCTTTCGGGACATTCTCATTCCTGGAGAGTACCATTTTCATGAGGCTGCGAAGTGGGAGCACTTCGCAGACAGCATTCCATGGACTAAGAAAGCTCCAGTCCTCTTTTGGCGTGGATCCACTACCGGCTGCATCTACAGCAGCAACACAACCGAAAGCTGGCTGAAATCACATCGAACGCGGCTCCTTCACTGGGAACTGAACTTTGCCGCAAGACATCCTGGCCGCGTGTTGGATGCCGGCACACAGAACGCGGTAGACGTGCTGTCAAGAGATGTCATGGTCGATGTCGGAATCTTCGCCGTCTCCAATACCCCGGAAGGAATGACCTTCATAACACCCTTTGTGCGCAAACATACGAGCGCGGGACTCAAAAGCTACTTCTCCTTCAAACAGCAGTTGAAGTTCAAGTATTTGCTCGTAGTTGATGGAAATACATGGCCGGGGAGACTGCAATGGTACCTGGGAACCAATTCTGTGGTTTTGTATGCCGGTATGACTTCAGATTACTGGATGGGCGTTTTGGAGGCATGGGTCCACTATATTCCCGTAAGCTTGGATTTTTCTGATTTGGAAGATCGGCTGGTTTGGTTGCAACAGAACGACGAAGAAGCGCGGCACATTAGTTTGCGTGCACAGAAACTGGTCAAGGGGTTGAATCGCGTGGGTCATATGCAATGCTACGCAGCCCTGGCTTTAATAGAGTACAGTCATTTATATGATTCTTTATCATAAAAGGCCTTTGAACATCTAGCTCCTTATACGATTCCGTGGCAAACTTCCTTGCCGGTCAGCTTCGTCAGCTTCCAGTGCAACCTTGAGCTCCTGGACTTGTGCTCGCACTGCACTAACTTCACCTTTTCGTTGCCGTAGGAGCTTGACTTTCATGGCAAGCAAAACGAAATTGATACAGTTAAGAAGAAATATACAGACGAGTAAATATCTCTCGTAGCCCACTACAAATATGACGTAAATTACGAGCGCTATCCATCCAAAGCATGAAACAACGATCCCATGTCGTGCGATGATAACCAATTTTGGGTCCAGTGCGGATCGGTTCAACGTGACAGAGGTCGATTGTATGTGTGTGATATTTTCTTGTGCATTCATAGTTGGGAATGGATTAGTTGAAGGAAGACGAGGAGGAGGTGACTTCGTGAGGTAAATGTAAAAAGCTGCAAGTAACAGAGCGTCAAAAAGAAATATGATAAGACCTGACATGACAGCAAATCCTGATGAGATTGAGGAATTGATTGTGATGCTACTTGGGTTGTTGGCCAAGAAGCCAGACACGATTTGAGGAATTGGCTGCAGAAGACATAGGAAGGGAATGATTAGCACAAATGATTTAACACGTTTGTAATATGTTGGAAGACTTTGGAGAACGATTTCTTCTGTTCTGAGCCAGCAATACTTCATGTACGAGATTTCCCACATTGAGAGCGTCAAAAGTTGGGAGCCACGCGCGAACGGGTATTCATATGTACGACCATCACTGACGAGTTGAATACTGACTATTTCCAGTCCTGCGTGAGCAATCGAACTCGTAATCATCGCGAACAGAAGCAAATTGAAGGGGGATGTTGGTTTCATTCCCTGCGGAGTCTCCATCGCGAACACTATCACCAGCAGTCCCCCAAGGTTAAGAAAACCTATAGCTACAAGTGCAATGCAGACGTTAACGAGGAAAGGATACACTCCGGAGATCTCGTGCATTGTCTGCACCTTTTCTCGTCACCCATTGTTGCATCGTCGGTTACAACCTGCAGCAGCTGACAATGCTGGCTGGGATGCTCTAATCGATTTCGTTTTTTAGACTCGTAATTATTCTTCATTCTTTTTTGTTCTTAAGGACGAGTAAATGGCGCACCAGATACAAGCACAGCACGAGGCAGTTCTTGGCGCGCTGTCGACATGCGTGCAGCAAAGCGGTGTGCTTACGACGCAAGACCTAGCGTATCACGTGACAGTCTCGCCTGAAACGACAGACAGACATATGCGGAATGGGCTCGATATGCAATGACCTGATGCTAAGCAACTATTGCATGTTGTACTCAAGCGCAGCGAAACGACCTCTCTGAGACAATACGAAAAGGAAATCTACGACCCAGAGAATGGCGAAGGACCAAATGGCTGGCTTGGTACGTTCGCCATATTTTGTCACAGTCTCCAAGCCACATTCAACTGAACGTTCACCTGAAAAAATCCATTATAACCTTTACACCCACGCAAACGGCTGTCTTTAAAGCCTCCACGCATGGCGCGACCACACGGCGCGTCTCCAAGACGAGAGCGTCCGCTTCGTCTACCCCACACACCTTCTCCTCTCCATCGCAGCCGAATACCCCACCGAATTGCCCGCGCTGCGCGCCTGCTGCCACCCCGTCATGCCAAATCTCGTCAAGGTCTTCGCTGCGGACTTGCTGCCCATCATCGATCGCACCGCAACGGAGGCACTGGCGGGAGTGCGCGAGAGAGAGGCTGCGGCGCGTAAGGCTGTGGTGGAGGTGGGCGGGGCTGCGGCGTTGTGGGCGTTGGATATTATGCCTTTGGTGAAAAAAACAACAGTCGCCCACATGTACGGTTTGACGAGAATGCGAAAGGGATCATAAGCAAGAAACGGCTCAGCGCGGAGCTGCAGCGACGGTGAAACCATTGGCAGCGGCACCTGCTGTGGCGCCGTTGGCTTACAAGAAATTGCAGACGAATATTGTGGTGACCTGCAAGGCCGAGAATGGGTGATGCTGACTCGTCGTGGTTGCAGAATGAATTTGAAGACGCTGCAAGGTCTCAAGGTGCGGCAGATGCGGAAGCAGTGTGGACCAGGTTGTGTCACGTTTGTCAAGAAAGTGTGTCGCCGAAAACGATGGAGGAAAAGTGCAACCGAAGATCAAGAAGTTTGCTGCAGGAGGTAATGCAAAACTCAAAAAAGGCAATGTGGATCCCAAAAAGTCTTCAACCCATACGCAGAAGCCGGTACTTCAGCTGTTTTGGGGCCGAAAGGGTTTGTGAAGGGCCCCAAAAGCTCTAAAATCAAAGGGACTCGTTACAAAAAATAAATTTTTAAAACATGTTCAATTCTGCAATCTTGCTGATACGAACTGTTTTCAATTCAAACTTGATCAAAGTTTGATCACAATTGACCAACGATGACAGATATGCACTGAACGTCCTTTCTAAGTGTTTTGTTCAAGTGAGTGATTTTGTCTTTGAAATCATTCAATCAATCGTGTGTCAATGTCTAATTTACTGAACAGGTCATCATCATAATTTCACATGCCTGCAAAATGTGAAAATAAATTGTTTGCATGTTGATTGGAATGGATTTACAAGTGGTGAAGCAAAAAAGAGACACAGGCACATGGACTTGCATTAAGTAAACTCGAACAGCAAACTGCTGAAAATACCAAGAATTTGGGGGTGCGAAAGCTGATGTCTAAGCTGTACCATGTCAGTCATGGACAAGCAAGAGACACCACTTCCGCAAAGCAACAGAAAACCTGAATGAGGCAGCTGGGGTAATCATCACTGGTGGAGTTTATTTGTTACATAGATAAGAACAGTCAACTTTTCGGGTCGAGGAAACAAAAAAGTCAGGAAACGGTAGTTTTGGAAGAAAGCATCAAGCAACAGTACGCTGGTGTGGAGGTAGGGACTCTAGAAGTTGAAGACGATAGCTTCGTGGTGGAGCTGCAATCTTCAAAGGATGCATCTAACCTGAAACCCACCGGAGCTTTCCAGTATGTTTTCATCTTGAGTAGTGCGGCAAATATGTGCCAAATGTTCCCGGGGATGTTCCGAGAGGGTGCGAGGCTTGAGTTGACTAGAATATAGATTCCGCTGGTTGAGTGCAAGTGTAGGTTATCGAGTTTAGCAATAAAATCTGTTAAGTTCCTGAACAAGAGTGTGGGCAAGCATGCTTAAACAATTATTTGCATCGAAATATGAGGGAATTTTCAACGACATCAATCAAGAAGAAGCAGCTTCTTGAGACTTGCGCGGTTGAAACAAGGGCAAAAAGTTTCCGATAATGGCTGCAATGCGCTATGTTTCAACGCACACTCACGAACGAACCAACACATAAAAAGGAACTCACCCAACGGCACATCAAAAATATCCCTCTTGATTGTAAAACACACACTGCACGCAATCTGCTTGCCACCCGGACTCACTAACACGCTACGCACCATCCAGCTGCTATTGGCATTGTCAAACGCGGCCGTCGCGAAACGGTCCCAATACTCAATAACGCTCTTGGCGTCCATGAGCTGGTAAATATACGTGCTCTGTTGCGCAGGGCTCGTCGGAAGCAAAGTCTCGAGCGGCCAGTCCGTGAGGAGACAAAACTCTTTCCCCACGAGACAAATTTCACCGCTACGGCGCCAGACAACGGTGGGCGTGCCCGAGTAGGTGATGAGTTTTTCATATTCCTAAATAGTAGGAAAACATAAATGACACGAAACTCAGTTATGTTCCCAAAAGCAAGACTCACGATAAGGGTGCGCTGAAAACACTTTTCCATGAAGACCAGGTCCTCCTCGGACAGATTCATCATGACGGCCATAAAGGATGGCCTGAATTTCGCCAAACTACTGCAAATGCGCATGATATCCGTCTTTTCCATCCGCTCCGCAATATATTTGACGAGGTAGTGGTACCCTTCGCGGTAATCGTAGGGTCGCACCACATCTCGATAGACGCGTTTTGCCTTCTTAACGAGCACGTCGCTGCGTTGCATGTCAAGCATGACCCCTGTAGGTTGTGCTTGTTGATGAGGCGGGAGGAGGCCAGCGTCGAGTGCCTGATGGGAGTGGAGTTGGAGGTGGGTCGCGTGTGTGGAGACGTTGCTGTTGTCGAGCATGTTTGAGAGGAACGAGTATTCCGAGTTGATTGATTCTGAGCCGAAACCGCCAAATGGGGCCGCTTGAGGTGGTGGTGGTGGTTGGTTTTGCTGGCTTTGTTGGGGCGAAGGCTGCTGCAGCTGCTGGTGGACCTGCTGTGCCTGTTGTGCCTGCACTACGGCTGCGGCAATCTGCTGCTGCAGAGACGCTGTGTCAGCGGAAGCTGCCTGATGCATACTGGGGGCAAAGTCGAGCGGGGGTTGCATCTGCTGGGGGACCTGTGTTTGCTGCTGGTGGACCATAGTTTGAGCTTGATCTAAGGAAGCGGCGGAGAGAGCGACAGCAGCATTTGAGGCTGCTGGATCTGGCTTTGAGTCCGCGTTGATCTGGCTGAGGATGTCGAGGTACTTTGCCTTCTTGCGAACACCGTCGACGCATTGCAGCCCCCGCTTAGCGCAGCGTTCGCAGGGCCGCTGGTCGCTGCAGGTGACGTGGGAGTGCTGCTCTCCAAGGGGGGGGGTGAGTGAGAATGAAGCGGGGGCGAGACCGGGAGCGGGGCGCTGCCCACCTGACACTGGAGACACGCCATGGAGGTTCTGTCTCCCTTCCCGGGCGTCGACGCCGAAGCTCCAGCGCCCAAGCTGCTGCGGCCGCGCTTTCGCTCGGTGCGGGAGTCGTCGTCGTCATCGTCGGCACCCTGGTCGCTCATCATGCGCACGCAAAAGAAACAATGGTGCCGAAGCAGCACCCTCCGCGCCCGCCATCGCGACTCACCCCCGCCCCACCCCTCCCCCCACACACACACAGGCGCTCACGCTGCACACGGATATCGGCGACATCAAGGTCGAGGTCTTCTGCGAGGCGGTGCCCAGAACAGCGGAAAACTTTGTTGCCCTCGCCGCCTCAGGGTACTACAACGGATGTCTGCTGCACAGGAACATCAAGGGTTTCATGGTCCAGGTGAGCCCCCCATCAAAGAAGTATGCTTGTGCATGTCATGTCGGGCGCACCTTCTGAGCGAAAAGCGACGACTGCGCACACTACTGACCAACCAACCAACCAACCATATGAACGGCAGATGGGTGATCCAACCGGCACAGGCAAAGGCGGCCAAAGTATCTATGGCGCCCCCTTCGCGGACGAAATAAAAGCAACCCTCAAACATAACGCGCGCGGCATCCTCAGCATGGCCAACAAGGGGCCCAACACGAACCGCAGCCAGTTTTTCATTACCTATGCGAAACAGCCGCATCTGGACAGCGCCTACACGGTGTTTGGCAAGGTGATTGATGGGTTTGATACCCTGGATAGTATTGAAAAGGTGCCAGTCGACAAGGGGAACCGGCCTTTGCAAGAGATTCGATTGAGGAGTGTCACAATTCATGCGAATCCGCTCGCTGCTTGATGATCTGTAATAAATCCTTCATACACGTGACAATGTGCCAAGTGCTCCGCCCAGGAAACGCCATTGAGGATTTAAGAAGGTTCGCGCGAATACGCTTGCCGCCCAATCATCTGTCCCGTGCATTATACTATAATGTACTTCTCTTGCATGGAGATATTGGAAATCTTTCTTGCGTTGTTATGGTTCAAGGCGACACTTCCCAAACCCAATTTGATGTTTTAGTGACCCCCCGCCGTGCCACGCCCACCTCTGTTCCTTTACAGGAAAATTTCACTTTCCTTCATTCACTTCTTAACATCATCAAGACGTTCTTTGTAGACATGTGAGTTTTTCAATTTCGTCCTTCAAGTCGGCGAAGTCTTTCTCCTGCTGCTGCTTCACTTCATTGATTTGTTGCTTCAACGGCTCGATCTGATGACCAACAATGTAGTTCAAGCCACCCAATCCAGCGCCAATGAAACTCAGTATGAAGCATAACTTTTCCCATTGACGAAGATATGTTCGAGCACAGTCTGTCTGTGTACGTGCGCAGACCCAGAGCCCACGCCCACGCCCGCCGTCGACGGCAATGCCGAACCAGGTGAGTTCGCATATGCCTTCGAAGAAGTCGTTGATATGAGGCGACCGATGGTGCGAGTGGAGGCAAGACGATTCATTGTCCACAAAATTATAAAAAAAAAAAGGTTTTACAAATGACGCATAAGAGAAAGACCCCAACAGCGACCCCAGGACGCAACAAGCGTAGGCCCATAGGAAAGTCGCACGCAACACAGGTTGAGCTGCTGCGATGCCACTAGCCTTGGTTGTGTAAGTGGGGGAGAAAGGGCTGCCTGTCTCAGCACCTGCCCGTCACGAACTGCCATTCATGGCGCGAGTTTCATCGACACAAAGGGCGCGAGAGTCTTTGACGCTATGGGCGCGAGCTCCTTCTCTCCCCCTGTCTTCCCCTTTCCCTCTTTATTTTTTCTGCGTCGCTGATTGAAGAGTTTCGGACAAACCGAGGGCGAAGTGTATTCAACGCACCATACACGTGGCTTTGCGGTCTGCCCCAAGGTTCACTGCCTTGCTGTCCACTTTGTTACGAACTTTGCCTTTCTTTGCCTTCGTGTTTCGTCTCTCGTTGTCTGATCTCGGATTAAAAGCGATGTGCTCATTTGCTCACTATCATTAAACATTCTTTCTATTTGTTAGTAGTCACGTGATTCTGTTTACAAATCCTATAAAATCTAGCTGCTTTCTCTTTTTAACTTTTTTGTTTTTTAAAAATCTCTCTCAAAAACAGGCTGCAATGGATGCTCAAGCCTCTGTTGAAGTGAATATTAGTGTGGTTTGTATCCTGAATTTTGATTGATTGGATTATTTGTAGTGCTCCAGAAATAATGGGAATGGGAAAAAATGTCATCGCAGAGCAACACATGGAAAATGGAGCAGTCATCCGAAAAAAATGGTTAAAAACATGAATGATTGGCCTTGTTACACTAATAATCATCCATTTGTAGATCAAAAAGTATAAATTCTGAGAGATATACCAGATAACTTTGTAGAAGGGAGAATCAATACTAATATGAAACAACAACTATCTTAGCAAATACTATAACTTATAGTAATTATTATAGATGACTACAAATGTCGCTTGCATGTAAGCATGAGGTTAAATATGACTACCCGTATTTAAATTTATAGATAGTTCCTAATTTTAATATACTAAATATTATAAAATAGATCTTTTACTTTATTTAATTTATATAAGAAACATTATTAAATTTTCAAACATTATTTAAACAAATTTGTACCAACTTTTATTAATATTTTTGAAACATAAAAATATATCAACTTATTATAAGAGTTTATATAATTTATATAATAATTATTTATAATTCCTTTAATTTGAAGGAAAGTTCGTTAGAATTGAGTATGAAATACACAAACTGTAACCCAAATCAAATATGAAATCACTCCAGCTCCAGCAAATCAAGTCCACATTATGGATGAAAGAATGTATGGTGCTGTTCTCAACTACTACAATTTAAAGATTGATCCAAATGAAATGGCAATAGCAACTGCATGGTGATGTTCCTTCTGAATACTTATTCAAAACACATCAAGACCCTATCTGAATCAAAATTGAGGGAAATCTTTAATGAGGCTGAAGGTGACCTTGGTGATATTTCTCTTCAGGAAGAAGAAGTGTCAACGACTCAAGTTCAAAGGTTTTGTGAACAATATGGAATCAGCAAGTATGCTATCAATTTAAGCTAAAATATTTTGTCAATACATCCCCAAAAAGTGAAACCACCATTGTTCACGCTTGGTCTATGTGTACACCAACCAACACATATATCCAATACTCAATGAAGAATTACAAAAATCAATAGTTTCTCAGGAGAGACAACAATCTTCAGACAAGCTATTCAAGCAAATGTCTGACAAGAAATATTTGATGACTCTCTGACCACAATCATTGATCCTCCATATGAAAATCTGGACACATTTGAAAATGTGAATGTTGTGTACACTGAAAAACAACTAACATCTAATCTTTTACTTGATAATAATTTTAGATTAGACTTGACTGAACTCTTCTGGTTCATTTGGCTGAAACGGACCATATGGTTTACAAAACAAGAACCAACAATGGCAAGATTGTTTGACTAAAATACAAGAATAATGTGACTATTGAACTGAATAAAGATTATGAAAAAGCAAATTTATTATGCCAAACTATGGTTATTCTGTTCAAAAATCAAAATTTTATTATGTTGGCTCTCAAAGGTTTGAGATTTACAACTCAGAAGATAAAGTTGAAAGTGCTTTTAATAAAGAACAAGAGATGTTTGTTTCAATTACAAGAAATGGGTGATTGTAGACACTTTTTATGAGCCCCAGTGTGGAGCTGATTTGAAGAGTTTTGATATTCAAAAATACAGCATTTTTGACTACAAAGAATACATCAGATTGGTGTGTTTTTGGCATATTTGATGAAATCAAGCTTTTTTTTTTTGGCAAACTGCGTCCTGGATTCTTGGACCTTATTATGGAAAACACATTTCTAATCAGCAGGTATTCTGTATGATATTTTGTATGAAATTATTCCTTCCAATACATTAAAATCAGACTATTTCAATCAGTTTGTTGACTGAATCTACAGCAAATGCGGTGATTCATCAAAATTGATGGTGAACTGCTTTATTGGGTGCTTGAACAAGTGATCAACAGAAAGACAAAAAGATCTTTTCACCATGAATGTGAATGATCGGGAAGAAGGGTTGCCTACAGTATCTCATATCACATGAAACTGAAATTGCCAAGGATAAGGTTGAGGTTTGTTGTCTTATATTCCCCTCATTATTCTGATTCAAATTTTGACTGATAATCTGTTTGGAATTCCTATTGCTTCCTGTGGATTCTGGAATTCAGGTTTGTATTTTGTATTGAGTTTTTGCTGTGAAAGCTGAATTGAATATTTACTTTTGTCTTCTTAGACTGCCGCTGCCAAGCGAGAAGGCCCTCTTTTCTTTATGTCAAGTTACGCGGATGACTGGCACTTCAAACGCGACTTCGACAATGGCTTGCCAGACAACTACCAGGCTCAATGTTTCTTACTCTGACTCAACTGAAAGTGGCTGCATTACAATTTTTCGTTCCCATGACAATATGTTCAGTTTTCGAAGGCTGAGTGCGATGGGCACATTGAGTGGTACTTCAACCATCTGAACTCGCTCGATTGTGTTGAGTCTGGACTTTGCATCATATTCAAATCCAAGCCACGCGAGGGAGAGACCATCGGATGTAATTTTTATGCTGGGGTTTCCACAGATTGTTGGGATTCATCTAAGGGTGATGATGCTTAGTCGGACTGAGAAGGCAGGGAGCGGGGACGTCGCAGTAAATGTCTATAATAATCATTGAACTCACCGCATTTCCTGTTGGAGGTGTTGGCATAGAGCTCGGCACACGGAGGCAGTAAATGTCCATGATAGTCATTGAACTCACCGCATATTCTGTTGGAGATGTTGACAGGGAGCTCGGCACGGAGCCCAGCAACCCCACTGTAGTAGAAAGGTTTGCATCAACTCACGTCGGTTCATTCTTCTCAGGCATTGAGAACACATTCAAATATTGTTCGGGGTCCCTAAATTGCCTACGAAAACGAAGGCATTCCAGGTTATTCCACGTCAAGCGAACTGGAAGCAATACTTTGTTCTGAAAGAAGTGTAGTCACAGTCGAAGTGCTCATTGGTTTCCCAAATAGTTATTTTGAAGATTAAATCTATAAGCACAGAAAATAGGAATAATAGAAGAATTAGTAAGGAAATGTTTGATAAAGAGATCAAAAAATAGTGGAGAGGAAAGATGAGCAATAATAAGGAAATGACCGTTAGAAAGAGGAAGAAGAATAAGAGAATGACGGAAAACCAAATGACGGAATCTATTTCTACGACGTAGCAAAGAAAATTTAAGAAGATGATGCTTGCTGATAATAGCAAAACCAAGATGAAGAGAAGAGAATATAACGAAGAAATTAAGAAAAGTTTTTGAAATGGTACCTTTAAGATTAATACAGAAGAATTGGGTAGAAGAGTTAATAATTTGGATTGTGGGATATAGCTAAGATAGGTGTCTTGATATATAAGCTAAGAGATGAAGGTTTGGGTGGGAAACAAATATCCAGAGAAAAAAGAGCAAAGCAGTATACCACTAAAAGGTGCAAAACATATTATTGTCTTTTGATTTTATAGGGGAGAGGGATAGAGACTGTGTACAATGATGGTCGGAGCATTGGGAAGTTCGCTGGAGACGCAGTCATAGAATCCTGGTGCTTTCCACCAACAGTTATTTGACTCCTTTCTTGAATCAGATTTGTAAATAGTACTCGAGGAATATTTCAATGGTATTGCGTTGACTAGTTAGGCCAGTCTGGTTTGAGAAAGAAACAGGACTGCGTCGCAAGTTTGAGATTTATCTCTTAACGCGGTAATTAGTGAAGTGGATCACACTTGCTTTTGCCATGAGTTTCGGATGAATTTTCAATGGAAGCTTTAAGAAATTGTATAGGTCAGGCGAAGTTGTTTTATTTCTTCGTCTCAATCCGTGAAGGAACTTAGGAAACTCCGATTGAATTTGCTGAATAATAATATGCCATTCTCGCTGAAGGGATTTTGTCAGAATTTTGTGAGACGAGCGAAGAAAGAGAGGAACGCGATGAAGATCCAGGAGGTGACAAGCACAACCAAGGAGCAGCGGTAAGCTGTGTGGCATAGTCTATATGCATGCTGACCCGTGGGATACAGTGTTGCGGTTCACTCCCACATTAAAGGGCTCGGACTGAACGTGGACGGAACCGCAGCGCAGAACAGCGCGGGCTTCGTGGGCCAAGAGACGGCGCGCGAGGCCGCCGGCGTCGTGGTTGACTTGATTCGGAGCAAGAAAATGGCCGGTCGCGCGGTCCTTCTCGCGGGTGCCCCCGGTTCGTGTCCCTAGTTGTTGTGTTTGGACCTGCTTGTCGTCCCCGCATTACCCTCCAGCCCCTCTTCTTTTTCTCTATTCTTCACATCTGGAGGCCTAAAACGAAATGCTGAACAGGGACCGGAAAGACGGCCATCGCCCTTGCACTGGCACAAGAACTCGGTAACAAGGTTCCCTTCTGTCCAATGGTCGGCAGCGAAGTCTTCTCCACAGAAATCAAAAAGACAGAGGTCTTAATGGAAAACTTTCGGAGAGCCATTGGTAAGTGGCTCCTTGCTTTGTTTTGTTTTGACAAACACCTCCACGCCGATAGGACTGCGCATCAAGGAGATCAAGGAAGTCTACGAGGGTGAAGTAACAGAGCTAACTCCGGAAGAGACAGAGAATCCTCTCGGTGGATACGCCAAGACGGTCTCCCATGTTGTGATTGGGTTGAAGACCGTTAAGGGCAACAAGCAGCTTAAACTAGACCCGATGATTTACGAGGGCCTCCAGAAGGAAAAAGTACAAATCGGGGATGTCATTTACATCGAGGCAAGCACAGGGGCTGTCAAAGTTCGTTGCGAGCAACCTGTTGACCCCTAGGTTCCAACTAAAATATCATTGCGTGCAGCGCGTTGGAAGATCAGACGCTTTTGCCACTGAGTTCGATCTAGAGGCGGACACTTATGTGCCAATGCCAAAGGGCGAGGTGCACAAGAAAAAGGAAGTGATTCAGGACGTGACCCTGCACGATCTTGATGTTGCCAATGCGAGGCCTCAGGTGCGTGTCTCAGTCAGTTCTCGAACAATAACTGAAAGCATTCACCATAGGGCGGTCAAGACATCCTCTCCATCATGAATCAAATCACGAAACCCAAAAAGACGGAAATCACTGACAAATTGCGCAAAGAAATCAACAAAGTCGTCAACAAGTACATTGAACAGGGAACTGCTGAACTCGTCCCAGGAGTTCTCTTTATCGACGAAGTCCATATGCTGGATATTGAATGCTTCACCTACCTCAACCGGGCACTCGAGAGCAGCCTCAGTCCCATTGTCGTATTTGCAACAAACCGTGGCATGTGCACAATCCGCGGCACTGACGACGTGGTCAGCCCGCATGGGATTCCGTTGGACTTGCTGGATAGGCTGTTAATTATCCGTACCCTTCCTTACACGCTCGATGAGATTCGCGTTATTTTGGGCATCCGTGCCAAGGTCGAAGGTATTAAGATTTCTGATGTTGCACTTGAGGCCTTGTCGGAGATTGGTGTCAAAACTTCCTTGAGGTATGTGGTCCTCCTTATTGGATGCATTGTGTTTCGCACACTGACTCTTCATAACATGCAATGGCAGATACGCCAACCAGCTCTTGACGCCTGGCAATATCTTGGCTCGGATTAATGGCCGAGACGAGATTGAACCCGAAAATATTGAGGAGGTGAACGAGCTGTTCTATGACGCAAAGAGTAGTGCCAAGATTTTGGCTGAGCACGCCGATCGGTACATTTCGTGAACGACACTTCAAAGTGTTGGTCGGTGATTAAATGTTTGGACGCAATGGCGTTTTCAATATAATTTATTTCATGCGTTGCTAATAAAGAACTTGAAAACGCTCTTTTATTCAGTGATGTGCCTATGTGGCGCAGTTTCTACTTTTCCAATGATGAAAAAAAGCTCCCAAAAATGTGAGTCCAGGGTATCCACCAGAATCCTCGCGTACCTCACGCTCATCGCCGCATCTACTCACATCGGCCCCTTCCCGCCAACGCCAGATGCAAATCTTCGTGAAGACCCTCACGGGCAAAACCATTACCCTCGAGGTCGAGTCCTCCGACACCATCGAGAACGTCAAGGCCAAGATCCAGGATAAGGAGGGTATCCCACCCGACCAGCAGCGTCTTATCTTTGCCGGAAAGCAGCTCGAGGACGGCCGCACTCTTTCTGGTGAGTACGCGTAGCCCTTATTTTTGGCGGGTGGCGTCCTTTGTTTGGTGGTTGGGGCCTCCCCCGCCTTTGTTCTCGTCCGATACTTTCCCCCGCCTTTCAGAGTATGTCGTATCGCGAAAGTTTGTTAAATGGATCTATTGTCGCGGGACATCTTCTGGTTCCCTATTTTTCTATCCAAAACCTCTATCTTTGATGATACATATATCTGACGCGCTTGAACCTCTCCCTCAGACTACAACATCCAGAAAGAGTCTACTCTCCACCTTGTTCTTCGTCTTCGTGGTGGTATGCAAATTTTTGTCAAGACACTGACCGGCAAGACAATTACCCTCGAAGTGGAGTCTTCGGACACCATCGAGAACGT